>CAEMYA010000344.1:188465-221708 GCA_903131615.1 Diplodus sargus
CAATCTTTTATTTTTTATGATTTGCCATTTTTATTTTATATTATTCAAATCAGTCACATCACATAATACACATAAAATTGTCTATTACAACAGCAAAACACATGAACACAACATGTTAATTATACTGTAAACTTTCTTTGTGTGTGTTTCACGTGAAAGCAGTCCTGGCATGAACACAAAATACATTCCATTAAAAGTCTTTATAGTCTTTCAAACAGGAATTAGTAACAGTAGTGAAAATAAGATAACTAAATAAACAAATAAAGATGAAAATATAATACAAAAATGCTAAACATTAGAAATGATTGTAATAAAGCAGCAGGGTTATGCCGGGGTGGCACAGTGTCTCTTGACCGCTGCTCTCAAATTTGAATTTGCAGTGTTCAAACTTGGATTGTACTTGATGAATTAATTTGACATTCATGAACTTCCAAACAGCCTCAACCTCTGGTTAAACCAGTTTAAACTACTCTCAAAAGAACACAACACTGCATTACAGACAGACCATGTTCCCAGATCATTACAGTGAGTAAATCTCTCTCCGGGCTGATCACAGAGACACTACATGACAGCAGCAGTGACTGTCACTGCCTTCATCACTAGTTTGACGTAAAAGTCTTTATACCGGGAAGTATAGTTGACCCACAGAAGCAATTTTAATTTTTTTAGATTTAGTCTGCCGTGTTGGATTTTTTAAGTATATTGTTTTAAACATATATTGAACTGTTTGGTCAAGACAGCGCCGTAGAAAACTTTATAATATGCCAGGTGAGATGTTGAAGGAACAAACGTGTTTTCTGTATTAAATATGTGAAAGTATATAAAGATAAAGATATAAAGTGTGCTGTCAGAATAAACATAACACAGAGTCAACCTTTGAGAAGAAAGAAGGAGAGTGACTGTGAGATGAAGCACAGAAGATGATGATGAAGACAATGATAATGAAGAGGACAGAAGAAGAAGAAGAGGTACGGAGACAACAATGACAGGTGTGTTGGATGCTACTGTTACTACAAAGACACTATAAAGTGTAGTTGTCTGTCCAGGGTTTGTTGAACTTTATGGACACATCTTACAACACTTTTTGCAGTGGTGGAAGAAATATTCCAATGCAATAAAACACTGTAAAAAAAAAAAAAATTCAATACAGAAAAGTAGGTCATAGGCCTGTTTGATAGATCAGACCTATCATAACTCCTGTCATAATGTTTTAACTTGCACTGAGCAGATTTTTAAGTAATTGTGCTATTTTGTTTTCTCAGACACCTTGTTGTAAAAAGCCCTGAGTGTTAACTTCTTAAAAAAAAAAAAAAAAGAGCTCTCTAACTAAAGAGTCTCTAACTTTCACTTTCACTCTCTCGTGACGCAGAACTAGTTGCTGCCTCCACACCAAGAGGTATGTTTGTGTTTTTCATGTCAGATTTCTTCTCTTGTCTCCGGCTGTGACTCATGCTATCTGTATGTTTCTGTCTCGCATCGGTTTGACACAGTTAACCGTCGGTGTACGAGCTGGTTGAAAGTGAGAGGTGTTCGAGGGGTTGAGGTGTTTTAATAGCAGAAGACGTTTGAACAGAACGTTGTTCGAGTTCTCTGTTTGTTTTTCAGAAAATACTTGAAAAGAGGTCACAAACAGGGCTGACTACAGTTAAAGTCAAAGCACAGGTGAGCTGCTTCTGGAAAAAATGATTTTTATTCAACATCTAAGTAAAAAAAATTAGACTTATCATTTTTCTTTATCAGGATTTCTCTTTACATCACAGTAAAAGTGCTTCCTAATACTTCTACATGTAGTCTAATTGGCACTTTGATAAATGAAACGGTTGACAACATTTCTGTCATGCAAACTGTCTGATTTGTATGTTTTTGTGTGAGCTCTGTGCCTTTGTCATGTGACAGAGAGAAGTGTAAATACCTGTCATGTGACAGCATGTAGTTGTGTCTGTGTGAAAGTGTGGACTCCTCGTGAGGATGAACCCTCGGGAGGACTCAGAGGAGGAGGTCCATCTCTCTACAGCCACTCTGTGTGAGGAACATGACGGTCAGATCGGAGCTCAGAGGTGAGATGAAGATTTCTGCTGTCCAAGACTCTCTGCTAAAATCACGTCACCATCATTATTCACAGCTAAAGCTCTGTGTGTGTTCTTATCAGGGTTCCCCAGCAGAGGGCGGACTCTCCTGCACCTATTGGTGTGTCCATGAAGAGTGACTGTTCCATGATTGAGCCTGTAACCTTCAAGGATAAAGGAAAGTACGAATTTAGAGCAGAAGAGTTTGTTCCTCTGCAGCATCGGCTGATAATGTTTACACGTTGTGAGTCTGTGTGTGTGTGTGTGTGTGTGTGTGTGTCATCATGGTGAAGTGTGGTCCTGGAGACACTGCTTTTGGCGAGAACTACCAGAGAAGGTTTTTAGTTTCCGTCTGTGGACATATTGTCACCACGATAACGTCACAACATCAAGATGCAGTCACGAAACTGTACAGGCGCGTAGTTGAGATAAACATGAAGTTTTTAGATGGGTGTTGTCGAAGCAAGAGGGAAGTAGGAAAGTAGTATCTGTACAGGGTCAAAGGGATCTTGAATAAGGAAGGATGTCACTCCATTTTGCAACACCATGTCCTACCCTGTGGACGTTTGCTAGAGTTGAGCCAACTTCATCCTATAACAAGACAAAGAACCAAAGCAGAGATCCAAACCATGCAAGAACTGCTTAGAGAAGCAGTCAGCTGGTACTCTTTCTGTAACAGACTGGCCACCAGATCTCAAACCTATTGAGCTGTTGGGAGAGCAGCTTGGCTGTATGACACGTAATCAAGCCAGTCCAACCTGTGGGAGGTGCTTCAGGAAGCATGGAGTGAGATTTCTTCAGATTATCTCAAACTGCTGTAACTGCTGCAGACAGAGGGCTCATTGAGTTTTGGATGAGAAAATTATTATTTCAAGCAAAACTTATTATCTAGAACATTTACCATGTACGTTTTTACCTTGAAATAACAGCTTCAAAGCCATTTTGATAGTACGCTGTCTTGTAACAGGGTGGCTGGTGTCTATGTCTCAACCACTCCACCTTGTTACAGACCTGGGATTTGTATATACGACAGCTGTGTGCACAAACTGTGAGGAGTGCATAATCACACAAAAAAACGCACATTTCTACATAATGTTGCTTCAAGAGGTCCGTTGGTTTGTCTGTGTGTTTCTCTCAGGGTTCACCAGCAGAGACCAGACTCTCCTGCACCCAGCAGTGTGTCCATGAAGAGTGACTCATCCATGATTGAGCCTGTAACCTTCAAGGCTGAATGCCACTCTGATAAAGACAGGTAAGTTAGTACATTTTAACCAGAATTGTTTGTTACTCTGTAGATCTCTGTCTATCAAGTCCTGACACATAAAACATCTTTCAGCTTTCATACTCCACTGATCGATCATCCTCATGAACCCTTAACTCATCGTCATGGTTTTCTGTGGTAGTTCACTTTGAATCAAGTTTTTCACGATTGTGATACATTTGACCATAAATTTGTGGTTGAAAGTTTAAGAGGTGTGTTGTTTTTTCTCTCAGGTGTCACCAGCTGAGCACAGACTCTCCTGTACCCAGCGGTGCGTCTATGAGGAGTGACCAGTCCATGATTGAACCGGTTACCTTCAAGGCTGAAGACCACTCTGATAAAGAAAAGTAAGAATTTGAAGGTGTTATTGATAACATTCAGCTACTAAATGCGGCATTAATCTACTCCCTTTCATTGCCTTCAAGTCACAGCACTGCTGATGTTCAAATCATCTGCCCCCTCAAGTGG
Organism: Diplodus sargus; assembly: GCA_903131615.1. Lineage (NCBI taxonomy): Eukaryota > Metazoa > Chordata > Actinopteri > Spariformes > Sparidae > Diplodus > Diplodus sargus. Next base: position 192,261 of record CAEMYA010000344.1, read on the forward strand.
TAGCTAGTTTTTGCACCAGGTAATGTTGCTAAGGCTAGCTAATGTTAACATTGCTCACTGTATCAGAGCTAATGTTAATGTTTGTAACCCTAGTTAGCTAATAGTAGCGCAGTACAGTATGACTCAATTTTTTTTTTCCAGATCACCGATGAAATCCATATACCACATCCCAACAGTGTTATACTCTTGGCTGACAAACTTCATTAGAAGCTGGAACCGACCACAGTAGGCTGGTGATTCTGTGAAAATCAGTAAATTTCCTTTTCAGTGTCTCAGCACTCAATTTAGTACAGAGAGACAGACCAGTTTTCCAGGCAAATCGGAGAATCAAAGAATTATGTGACAAATGAGATGCTGAGCTTCTTATATCAACCTAAAGGTATCATCATTAACACCAGAAAACTGTAGCACCTAATCGATCAGATGTCCCCATAAGTAGGCAGACTATGCACAAATGTGTCCCTGTCAACTTTTGTAATCAGACTACTCCATATTTTCTCTGCAGAGTGAAGCAGATTCCCAGTGGTCAGCAGCATCCAACAGACCTGGACTCCATATTCAAGGTGAGTAAATGTCCGAAAAAAGTTTACTTCAGCTGAAAATGAAATGAAACAACTTCTTTTACATTTTTATTCTTTTCAAGCATCTTGAGGAGAACATCGCCACCTTTGTGAAGAATGAGCTTAAGAAGTTCCAGAAGGCTCTGAGTCCAGATTACCCAGACTGCTTAGAGAGGCAGAGTGAAGATGAGGAGGTATTGGGTGGTGAGGAGGAAGAGCAGAGGAGGAGCAGCAATGAGGCATTCCTGAAGATCACACTGCACTTCCTGAGGAGGATGAAGCAGGAGGAGCTGGCTGACTGCCTGCAGAGCAGTAAGAGGATTCTCCTCAATAGACTTTTTCTTATTCGCACAAACTTCCACTCAGTGATTTGTTGTGTCTTCATTCAGGAACCAGGGTTGCAGTTTGTCAGCATCAGCTCAAATCTAACCTGCAGAAGAAGTTTCGGTCTGTGTTTGAGGGGATCGCTAAAGCAGGAAACCAGACCTTTCTGAATGAGATCTACACAGAGCTCTACATCACAGAGGGAGGGATGGGACACCTCAATGATGAACATGAGGTCAGACAGATTGAAGCAGCGTCCAAGAAACCAGCCAGACCAGAAACAGCAATCAGACATGAAGATATCTTTAAACCCTCACCTGGAAGAGATGAACCAATCAGAAGAGTTATGACAAAGGGAGTGGCTGGCATTGGGAAAACAGTCTTGACACAGAAGTTCACTTTGGACTGGGCTGAAGACAAATCCAACCGGGACATGCAGTTCACATTTCCATTCACCTTCAGAGAGCTAAATGTGCTGAAAGAAAGAAAGTTCAGCCTGGTCGAACTTGTTCATCACTTCTTCTCTGAAACCAAAAATGCAGGAATCTGCAGGTTTGAAGACTTCAAGGTCGTGTTCATCTTTGATGGACTGGACGAGTGTCGTCTTCCTCTGGACTTCTGCAACACTGAGATTCTCACAGATGCCACAGAGTCCACCTCAGTGGATGTGCTGCTGACAAACCTCATCAGGGGGAAACTGCTTCCCTCTGCTCACCTCTGGTTAACCACACGACCTGCAGGAGCCAATCAGATCCCTGTTGAGTGTGTTGACATAGTGACAGAAGTCAGAGGGTTCACTGACCCACAGAAGGAGGAGTACTTCAGGAAGAGATTCAGAGATGAGGAGCAGGCCAACAGGATCATCTCCCACATCAAGACATCACGAAGCCTCCACATCATGTGCCACATCCCAGTCTTCTGCTGGGTCACTGCTACAGTTTTGGAGGATGTGATGAAGACCAGAGAGGAAGAAGAGCTACCTAAGACCCTCACTGAGATGTACATCCACTTTCTAGTGGTTCAGTCCAAGCTGAAGAATGTCAAGTATGATGGAGGAGCTGAGACGGATCCACACTGGAGTCCAGAGAGCAAGAAGATGATCATGTCTCTGGGAAAACTGGCTTTTGAACAGCTGCAGAAAGGAAACCTGATCTTCTATGAATCAGACCTGATAGAATGTGGCATCGACATCAGAGCAGCCTCAGTGTACTCAGGAGTGTTCACACAGATCTTTAAAGAGGAGAGAGGACTGTACCAAGACAAGGTGTTCTGCTTCATCCATCTGAGTGTTCAGGAGTTTCTGGCTGCTCTTCATGTCCATCTGACGTTCTTTTACTCTGGTGTTAATCTGCTGTCAGGAGAACCATCAGCCCTCTGGTGGTCGAAAGTATTCAGATACAAACCCTATCCAACACAGCTCTACCAGAGCGCAGTGACCACAGCCTTACAGAGTCTAAACGGACACCTGGACTTGTTCCTCCGTTTCCTCCTGGGTCTCTCACTGCAAACCAATAATACTCTTTTACAAGGTCTGGTTACACACAAAGGAAATATCTCACAGACAAATCAGGAAACAGTTGAGTACATCAAGAAGAAGATCAGCGAGAACCTGTCTCCAGAGAGAAGCATCAATCTGTTCCACTGTCTGAATGAACTGAATGATCATTCTCTAGTGGAGGAGATCCAACAGTACCTGAGTTCAGGAAGTCTGTCCACAGATGAACTGTCTCTGGCTCAGTGGTCGGCTCTGGGCTTCATCTTACTGTCATCGGAGAAAGATCTGGAAGTGTTTGACCTGAAAAAATACTCTGCTTCTGAGGAGGTTCTGCTGAGGCTGCTGCCGGTGGTCAAAGGCTCTAACAAGGCTCTGTGAGTGCAGATACTAACAATATATAGGGTTGTTCTCAGCTCATAAATGTTAAATGAGAGTCTAAAGATTTAGTCAACTAATTAATAAGTTGATCAACTGAAACAACATTCATATTGTTTCTTCAGTTTTATTGAACCTTCACAGATTAATGCAGCCATGAAATGTGTGATAAAAAATCACATTGAGGTTCAGATAAGGCTCAACCCCAGAAATCACACGGTACAACTCGTGAAATCTTTGTTGTAGTATACTTGATTTAAAAAAAAAAAGGAAAAAAAAAGATATATTTAATTAAAAAACACCAATAATCCCCCCCAAATATCTTCATTTCATCCAACCAGTTTAGGCAACTACAGAAATGTGATGTGTACAATAGAGCAATAAAATACAATAGAAATCAGTATGTACTTTTATCACCAACTCTCCTCCAGGCTGAGTGGGTGTAATCTGTCAGAGAGAAGCTATGAAGCTTTGTCCTCAGTTCTAAGCTCCCAGTCCTCCAGCCTGAAGGAGCTGGACCTGAGTAACAACAACCTGCCAGATTCAGGAGTAAAGCTGCTGTTGGCTGAACTGGAGAGTCCAAACTGTACACTGGAGACCCTCAGGTTGGGATTAATAAACCTGCTCACAAAAATAAAAGTAAGTCAAATGAAATAAGGAGTCAAATGTCTTCACATTTATTCCTGTGCATGTTTTTCAGGCTGACTGGCTGTAATCTGTCAGAGAGAAGCTGTGAAGCTTTGGCGTCAGTTCTCAGCTCTCAGTCCTGTAGTCTGAGAGAGCTGGACCTGAGTAACAATGATCTGCAAGATTCAGGAGTGAAGCTACTCTCTGCCGGACTGGACGGTCTGCACTGTACACTGGAGACTCTCAGGTCAGGATTGAGCTTCTGTTTTAGCGAGAACTCTTTGCTTGCAGGATAAAGTATATTTTACAAAACAAAACCAATCAGTAGAATTAAAGATATAATATGTCGTAATTCTGTATTAAATTATCTGAAAACTTCTAGGTCTTTGTCATTAATTATGTTGAGTTGTGTACTTATTTTATCCAAATGTTGTTTTTATGACTCACACCTTTGCAAGTAGCTGCTTTTATCAAACCAACTCTAATAAACCGACTGAACACTATCTGCTCTGCAACAAACAGCAGATAAGAGTATAGCTGGTAAAGAAAGTGAAACATCATGCACCTAAAGAGCCTGATATTTTTTTTAAGATTTGGTGGAGACTCCCTCCTTTTTTAACCTTAGAGCGCTATGATCTCACAGATAATATCATCCATAAATGATGACGGCATTTTTTCCAGAGGCAAAGCCAAGTTTTAAATCAAATATTTTCACAAACTCTGCAGCATACTTGAGGGTTCCAGTGTCATTTCACTGTATAGTAACAATGAATTTCATATCAGTAAAATGATGAAACTGATGAAAATAATGTGTGTCTCCAGACTGTCAGGCTGTTTGATCACAGGGAAAGGCTGTGTTTCTCTGGCCTCCGCTCTGAGATTCAACCCCTCCCATCTGAGAGAACTGGACCTGAGTTACAATCACCCAGGAGACACAGGAGAGAAGCTGCTGTCGGCGCGATTGGAGGATCCACACTGGAGACTGGAGACTCTCAGGTAATCGTTTTTATATCTACATTTTAGTGTTATATTTCAAATTTTTCGTGTTTCAGTTTTATAGATGTTTCCTTTTGTCTGATGTTTGTATTATTTTGTTGCTGTTATCTTCTAAATATTTGATGTAAAGTTGAATTGAGTATATGTATGAACTGTGTTTTAGCTGTTGTGTCTTCACGGTGGATCTGAGTGATGGTTCATTAAGATTATTAATGATAAAGCTTGTGAAGTTTCATTGTGACTTTGTGTCTTCCTCCAGGGTGGAACACTGTGGATGGGTGAGGCTGAAACCTGGTGTCAGGAAATGTATGTGTTTACAAGGCAGCGCATGTTAAAGTAGTTTAAATCAAAGCGGCTGGTCACATTTGGTTTTACCATCCATGCTGAGTGATCCGATCACAAGTGGACAGCTTCAAGCCTGTCAATTCACACTGGCTATATATGCAAATGTACACCTACTTCTCTGGAACAAATTAATCTAATGATTTTTACACAAAGAAGGACATTTGTTCATGAAAAACATTTGAATTAACAGTAAGCACAAATATCTAAGAATGTGTTGTAGACAGTGTTTCACAAAGTTTGTAAAATTTCTCCTAATGCAACGAATGTCGAAAATTTGAGCATTTTGTGAAAGTTAGTTTGACTTTCTCCACAGATGAAAAAGAAGTAGCCTATATTAGCTACTGATAAATGTATTTGTAAAATTTGACATGCTAACAGTCAATATGTTATATTCTTTAATAAATTTGGTGTTGGTGTTATCAGCATGAGTCATTCTGAAGTTTTCATCTAATGTATAATAGGTGTGTTGGATGTTAAACTGTTTTGTGTCTTGCCCTCTCCACCAGGGGCCTGTGAACTCACAGTGGACACAAACACAGTAAACGAACACCTCAAACTGACCAACAACAACAGGAAGGTGACAGCAGTGAAGGTGAAGCAGCCGTACCCTGATCACCCAGAGAGGTTTAACTGCTGGGAGCAGCTGCTGTGCAGAGATGGTCTGATCGGTCGCTGTTACTGGGAGGTCGAGTGGAGAGGAGTGGTTTATGTATCGGTGTCTTACAAAGGAATCATAACAAAAAGAAACAGAGCTGAGAGCTGGTTTGGAGGGAATAATCAGTCCTGGAGTCTGGAGTGCTCCGATGGTTTTGCTGTATATCACAATAAAAAAAGGACAACCCTCCCTCCCTCCTCTGACTCTGACTCCAACAGGGTGGCAGTGTATTTGGACTATCCTGCTGGCACTCTGTCCTTCTACAGAGTCTCCTCTTACACACCGATCCACCTCCACACCTTCAACACCACATTCACTGAACCTCTTTATCCTGGGTACTGGTTATGGTCACCCGGTTCCTCTGTGTCTCTGTGTGAGCTATAGGAGGCAGAGTCGCTTCATGAGTAGAGAAACAATCACACACTGCTAATAAACACACGCACACTAGCTCATAATTAAGTTGTCTTTAAGTGTCAAAAAGCCTCATTTCATGTTATTTGCTGGGAAAAAAGGAGCATGACAATTAGCAAATTAAACTTTATATTCATAATATAAGAGAACAGGTTGGCCTCGTCTGCATTAAGAGCTCTAAATCTAAAGGCATTCTAAGGAAAATCAGAAGTGATGTCCACAATATATGTTCATTAACCTTATATTTTGATTCATATTTGACATACTGCAATATTGTATGAACGAGTACATTTCTTTCTTATCCATATAAAATACTGCTGCTGCTACATGCACATTAGCCAACTTTTCTAAAATGATTGTACCAAGTGCACCTCACTTTTTTAAAACTGCAGTTGCTGACTATTTTTTAGATTAATTTTCTTTGTTATTATTTTGTTCATAACTAGAATTCTATAATTACCCATTTAGACAGGCTAGTTATCGTCATCTTTCTTTGCAGGAAACATCCCCAGGGTCAGTTTCCTATCAAACATCATGGAGTGTAACATTTTTATTACAGGATTCAATCTCATTGTCTGTATACAAGAAGACTTTGAAATGCTTTGTTGTCGAAATGATTTTATGTGGAACACTAATGTTCACTGTTGATGTTCATACTGCCAATGTGACAATTAATCTACATATAAATGTAACTCTATACTAGTACTGTGAATTTGTGTTAACGCTAGTATTTAAAATGTATTGATTGATGATTTGACTGTGTCTTTTGGATGTTTTCATATAATCCAGTACAGGTGTCTACCACATCCTCACATGTACCACATGTTTTCATTTTCATCTATGTGGTCAAATATAAAAATTGTCAGGAAAAGACTCAGAAAAATATGAAATATCATAATGTTTGTTTGCACTTCTTGTACTGTCTCAACACATTGAAAAGCAGAGTTATATTCAGACTGTCTGTTGTATATGTTTTTGCAGTTAGCCATTGATGTTTCTATTATTCTGAAGTGGTATGATCAGCACCTCCTCCTGCAATAAACATCTTAAGACTGACCTGTCTAGCTGTGCATTTGTTATGAAAGCACGGGAAAGAAAAGAATTATCTGAGAAAAAATTAAAACAACTGTTTGCAAGATGCATGACAATGAGGTGTGTATCTCTTTGTGGTAATGCAAGATTAATAACTGTAATGTGACGATGCTGTACCAGCAGACTACAGATCAGCTTCTTTCCTCGGGGTGTGATACTCCTCAATTCAGCTTCAAGATGGTGAGATGGTTATTTTGTTTATGTAGGCCATATACAGGCATCAGCATTAAAATGAGATGTGTTCATAGACAGTTAAAAGTTCCATACATACAGTTTGGTTTGAGTTTTTGGGGGGCCGTTGAGGGGGAAGTTTAAACAAAAATAACCTTCAGGAAACTTTCCCCCTCGAGGGTCTTTAAAGGTTACACAAAAAATAGCCTATAGATAACCTTTAGGGAACATTCCCGGAGGGTTCTCTGACGGTTACGTCACCCATCCACCTGTCCACCTGACTTACATTACTAGACATGTTTACATTATAAATGATGTGAACAATTACTCAATTACCAAAACAGGTTCCCATTATTTTTTTGGAAAAATGGCAAACCAACTCATTCATTAATTGGCAAATTATTCAAGCTTAATTTGGAGATACTATCATTTTTTAGAATTTTAAAGTGCATCTTATTTTAAAAGTTCTTCATGTGTTTTGTTGTCAGATCCAAGTGAAGTACAGTAACCGACACTGTCATATAACTGTAGTGGAGGTATGAGTGCAGTAACACCCTGCAGTGAGGTGCTTAAAGGATGTTTCTCTTGGAGAACACGTTGTTCTCTGATGGTGCCGCAAGTAGGTCGACTGTGTTTCAACCGTGCAGTTTCAGCATTGACCGGCAGAGGGCGGTGGCGTTTTAATATCGTTTAATGAGAAACTCCACTGCGGCTGAACCGGAAAGAAAACAAACCCTGAATCCGTTCCTGTTCAGGTCAAACATGGCGGCTACAGGAGCCGGGTCCCCGAGCCGGCTGGTCCAGTATGTGGTTGTCCGCTCGGATCTGGTTCACAAGCTATCCTGGCCCCTGGGTGCTGTTATAACTCAGGCCTGTCATGCTGCTACCGCCGCCATTCATCTTCACTACGGGGACCCGGAAACACAGCGGTACCTGGCAGAGCTAGACTCCATGCATAAAGTGGTGCTAGGGGTAAGCGCGACACGTCACGCCAGACTCCATTCAAATATTGGTCAAATAAGCGCTGCTTGGCGCGTTAGCGACGTTATTTCACGGAACACAATTCATTTGATTACTAATTAAAGTCTAGTGTGGTTAGTTGTATTCTTCGGCGTTATTGAAATGTATTTAAAATGTCATTTTTAACTGGTTTGTACTAGATATCACCCTCTAATAAAGCTTTCAAAAACACATGCCAAACCTGATAACCTGATGTAAAGCGACGTAAAAACGCCTCGATTTTTTTTTATGAGTTATGTCTATGCAAGCTTAATGCCGAATTTAAAAGTACGTCCTTAGGAATATGATAACATCTTAAATGGTTTCTAGCTGTCATACATGTGTGCCGATAAGCAACGAAATAACGAAGAGTGAATTTCAGATGGAGTTTTTGAGTTATTTATTTACTCAAGGTTCACGTCAGCGGTTTTACTGTAAACAACCAAATGATGATGATGTCATTCTTACTAAGGGTTGATATAATTATTTAAATAATAACGATTTAGAAAATGATCAAGTCGAGCTGATGAAACTGTGTTTTTCAATTTCACTATGATGATGCAATTCATTAAATACTTGAATCAGAAAATGTCACCATCTAGAGGTTTTAGTGCTAAATCAACCGCAAATATTTATATATATATATATATATCCTCTGGAATGGAGGCTGGATTTAAATATGAAGTAATGATAATCTGTGTATTTTTATTTTGTCTCTCTAGGCTCCAGACGAGGCCGCCCTCTCTAGTCTATCAGAGAACCTAACACAGGCCGGTGTGGCTCACAAGCTTTGGATCGAACAGCCAGAGAACATCCCCACCTGCTTGGCTCTGAAGCCGTGTCCAAAAGAGACTGTCCAGCCGCTGCTCCGCAAGTTCAAACTCTTCAAATGACGGCATTAAAAGACATTGTTCATATCTGAACTACAGTGCATGTCAGCAGTGAGGAGGAGGCTACTGACGCTTCAGTATCTAACTTCATCTATAAGAGGACGACATCTGAAAGTTGTGCTCCTCTTCTCAGTGAATATTGCAATAAAGTTTAAAGTTGGTAAATGTAAAGTCTTTTCTATATTATCAGAAGTAAACTCTGATAATATAGTGAGAGAAATGGATTTGTTGTTTACATAAAGTAAATAAATCATACTTCTATCTTTTTATTTTATTTTGTTTGCACACATGAAACTGCAATAAACTCCACAGAATTAAAAAAACAATTATGTGTCATACATTGTAATTGAAATATATGTTACTACGTTGTCAGTCCCCAACTTAACAATGGAAAACTTCCTGCTTTGTCATGTTGTGCTTCAGCGTGACTCATGTTAGCAAACAGAACATTTACACTTCCTTCCTACTTAAAAGGATAAACTCATTCCCTTTACATCACCTCAGGCCATATTTCAACACCGTCATGGCAAGATCTCAAAACAACACATTTCAAATTTTTAAATGATGCTGCGACATGTTATTGTTGAAAAAACAGTTAAAAAGTAGATCTGTCTTTTACAGAGGGTTGCTTTGTATGTGTATGTATTAACACAGTATTAATACACAATGCGGTATGTGACATTGTATTACCTTAAATCTTGGAATGGAATAATCTTAAAAGAAGCCTGGTTGTACTGAAGTTATAGATACAAACTTATTTAGTATCATTTCTAAGAGCTGAAACTATAAATTATTGTCAGTATTGATTTATCTGCCAGTTGTTTCTACGATTAATTCTTTACTTAATAAAATGTCAACAAACTGTTACAAATGCTGATCACAATATTCCAGAGCCCAAAGTGACGTCTTCAAATTGGTTCTTCTGTTCAACCGACATTCCAAAACCCAAAGACTCTTCGTTTACTGTCATAAATAACAAACACAGACAGCAAATTCTTTCATTTAAGATGCTGGAACCAGCAAATGTTAGTTAGTTGGTAAAGTAATTTTGTTTTGATCCACTAATCGTTGCAACTCTAATGTAATGTTTTAAAATGCAGACTTTGACTCTGTGACAGTCTTCAGTACTGAAGTCAGTAGAAGTTTGGGTCTTGAACCCTGGAATAGTCAGTTGTATGATAAATGTTAACATGACCATCTGACAGTCGCTGCACTGATTTGTAGTAAAGAAGCCTGATGCTCTCGTACATACAATAACAGACCCTGAAATGGCAGGAAAAGGCAGTTTTTTCACCATCTACAAACAGCAGCACAGAGATCAAAATGTGACATTTCACCATCCAGGATTCATTCGTCTTTTTCCTCAGTGGTTTTTTTTTCAGGAGCTATTTCTCTTCACAGTAAAAATCTAAAGATAGGCAGCCATCATTGACTTATTGGAATGAAATGCTTCCAATAGTCTTCATTTACTTGAATCTCAATGCTTTGAAAACAGAAAAGATTACCTTCATGGGACTGACATAATGAGGATCTCACCATTTTTCCCTTGGCCGCAATTCACATGTAGACATTTCATGACAGACTGGACGAACCTATTTTTCTCTGCCTCTGGTGATGACTTCGATGACTTTGATTTTTCAGAAACAGCAGCTGTGACCTCACTAGCGTAACTCTTAAGAAGTAGGTTAAATGACTGTTGGACTTTTTGGACTCTTAAAGGAGGCTCAAACTAGGTGGGACAGTCTCTGTCTTCTTTGTCAAAAAGACTGATTAGTTTTAAGTGACTGATTAATATAAGCATCTGTTTGATACTCACTGTTGCCATATTTCCTGTGGATCCAACATGTTTCACAGCTGACCTCCACATATCAGCTGATTTTCGACCCTGTGCGAGCTGGAAGTGCTGTAATAGACAATGAACGATGACTGCCTGTGTTGTCATGGTTATTTCAGGAGGAAAAACCAGTTCAGTATAAATCAATGTGCAAAGTGCAAAAACTCCACACAGCGTCTGCATATTAGGGATTAAATAGAAAGGCAGCTGCGGCTCTCCAGCAAAGACCCGGCACATAATTGCGTCCTTTATTAAATTCAGCAGTGTTCAGCTGTCTGATGTTTTCCATGAAATGCTCATGGGCTCTCTCCATATTATCCAGCAGTTTGTGGAATTATTGTCGCCTCCATTTCTCTGTGTAAAAGGTTCAAATATCATTTATTTGCAGGGAGTTATTTAGAATTGTTCACCGTGCTGCCGTGCTCGCTTATATTTTCAGATATTAGATACATCTAAAGTTTGTCTTCAGACTTGTTTTTAGACATCAAATTTTGCTCACAAAAATGTTCAATCACCTTTTTTAAAATTCTTAAAATTGCATCTGCTCCTTTTCCCCTCATTGGAAAAAACAACCCTTTTCCATCATGCTGCACACTGAGGCTCAAACATTCAGCTGTAGGAACGAGAATGCATTTTTGAGTGGAGTGGGCCTTTAATAATGTACTAATTTCAATATTAATTGAGTGTGTACCTCAGTGCCAGATGATTAGCACACATCATTAATCCCGTTTGAATACATCAACGATACCAAACATGTGGACAAAAGGCCAATGAAGGAACTATAACTGATCCTCTTACATAGAATATGTTTATATTCACATATTACACAATTATTTTTTCAACAAAATATCAGAAAATAGCGGAAAAAATGTCTGAGTCTGAAGTTAATCACTTCAAATGGCATATTTTAAAATCCCAACAAGTGAGATGCTTGAAAGAAGGAGAGCTGTGCGACACAGCTTCATATCGCACCGTACCTGAATAACAAAATGTCGACTGAGGCGTCAGAAAAGGCTGCAGGATTTATTCATGCTGCCACTAACCCTGTCAGTCCTCGCTGCGTGATGGATGACGGAGTTTAAGGAAAAAGTAATTTATTCTTAATCGCTGGTTCCACTTACTCCAAAGTGCTTCTGGCCTGATGTTTTAAATTAATGTTTCACCGAGAAGAAAATTAATGCCTGAGAATGAGTATTGAATCCTTGTATGTCAGGTATCTCAGCTGTGACCTGTGGAAATATCTAAGAACGACCTTGTTTAGTAAATGTGTGAAGTCAGGGGATGTTTTTCAGCCTGCACGCCACACGGCATGTGTTCCTCATCTTCAGCCTCCATCGCCCTTTTCAGGCACGCTTTAATGAGGCCCTTATGAGGACAAGCAATCATTGAATTTGAAAAGTAAAACATGAAACGGTCTTAACAAAAGGGGGTCGGAGCTCCATCGGACCCAAACAGCAGCTTTCGTGAGTCAGGACCTCGAACTTTGAAGTGAGACGACACACAGTAAAGGAATGCGAGTGACCAATTAACATATTACACACAATGTAATTACTTCTCAGAGTATTTCCCAGAATACCTCCCGAAGACACGCCCATGCACACGCTATTCTCATTCTCACATATAATTTCATCATAATATTCAGAGCGAAATGAGCATGAGAGGCAGCCCTGCAGGAGCAGGATCAAGAGTCTGGAGTGGTGCTGCTTCAAAAGCTCAGACAGCGAGGAAGATTTGTTTCAACTTACATTCCTTCAGAACAGTTTTCTCCAAGAGAGCCACTATGAGGGAGAGTAAAAAAACTAGATATAAGCTGTTTACAATCTATAGCATCTGAAAGTCCATTCAAGTCTCCAAAACATTGTTTCCTACCAACATTAAAGCTGCACTGATCAATAAATCATATAGACAGTGGTTCAGATGACAGTGTAATGTGAAGGTTGTTGCTTGCAGTGATGAGCCTATGATGGTCCTCTCATCCCTACAGAGCGTTAAATGTTCTTTCAGCTCATAGTTTTGCTTTAAAAGATGTAATATTTGATAATCTTACCAGAGAAATCAGTCATTGTGTTCAAGGTGCGTTTCATTTTGTCACCCATTGCTAAAACCTCTGGTGGGACTCGCCTTAAAGCATCGCCTTGTCTGTCAACATAGATTTTCATTGGTGATGGTGGATGTTTAACAATAAAGACTACAACTCCCATGATCAAACAATGTCTGTTTTGTTCTGTTTTGATTGAGAGAGCCCCAGAGGCAGAAGTTACTTCGGTGTGCTCGAGGCTGCATTCAGATCAAATCCATGGTTGCAGCGAAAGAACAGACTTGGTCTGTGAGTGTCAGTCTGTGGTCCGTGCGTGAGTTGGGAACCCTGCGTGATTAGGTTTGTTGCCATGATATCAGCCTGCTGGTCCTGCCAGGCCTATTATTACGGCGTGTTTTAGGGCACAAGCCCAGACCAGGTGAAACATGATGCCACACAGAAAAGTCTGTCTTGTTCCCTCTGTAGCATTTATCCATGAATACCCTCGTTACTGAGCCGCTCTGCCTCTGCACTGCCGTTGTGTCTCGAGGATCTCGGGACTTTGATTATGCCCCATTGAGCGAAAAGACATCCAAAAGACGTCTTTTTCGACGTCTTTGATGGTGAAAAGATGTCGGGAGGTGCCACGGAGGAGGGATCCCTCTCCCGGGACAGACAAGACATTCAATAGATGTCTCATGTACAGAACAGAACAACAAAACCACACTGCCTGATACAAGTGAATGATATAAAATACATGTGAAGAGTGAGAGTCCAGGAGGACGCCTGAGCAGGCTGAGGCGTCGCCAAGTGGTGCCACACGGGCCAAACGCTGAGAAAACGAAGGATGGTCCCCATCTGCTCCAGTTGTGCAGAAGAATGCTGTTTGACTGTGAAGCTCCAGAAACTCCACCTGACCTTCCATCACCATGTGGGTGAGCGTTGATGGAGACGGCATGTTTCATTTTGGGGTTAACTTATCCTTTAAAAACCTAAACTCCCATAAAAAAAAAAGAAAAACTATCAGGACCACATGACCGCGAGCACTGACTGCATGCATGTTGTTTTGGTCCTTGGCTCACACATGTGATCGATCAGATAAAGTCAGGACTTGAATCGGAGCTGATCCTGCCATTTAAGTCTTTGTATTGATCCCTGAGATGACTATGAATGACCCCCACCAGCAAATACACAATGTCGTCAGTTAGATAGACAGGTCAGCTGTGTCGGTGTGATGGGCGTGAGGTCTGTTTAATTTAAAGTCTAATATTTTTAGGTGGCGTTTGGCTGAAGCCAAAGATAATAAAGCTCCTCACCACACAGTGCTCACACACTGTACCTGCATCCAGCGCACACGACTCCACTCACTCTCTGTAGTGCTCTTCGCACACAGCGTTTCTGAACATCTTCTGGACTGAGTTGATGGATAATCTTCTCTGTTACTGATCGGGGGTCAGCTCCTCTGTTATTGATCAGGAGTCAGGTCCTCTGTTATCACCACCGTGCGTGCACAGAGACTTCTGCCCGCTGCCCTCCTCGTGAACGCGCCCCGACGCTCCGTGCGGACGAGCAGCCCTGTTTGTTTGTGTTGAGAGATTGGAAATGGCGGAGAGCAGAGACCAAAGCGATAACTTGGGTTTGCAAACGCGAGTGCGCCGTCATTGAAACGCAGAAACCGCCCGCAAGTGATCCCGGGAGTTACTTACGACCCGCAGCTGCCGATGGGACACAAGTCGGACACGGCGAGGACGTATTTACGGGACGAGGTTTGGACTTAGCAAGCTGGTTAGCTAGCTAAGCTAGCCGTGCTGGCAGCCTGGCGTTAGCTAGCCTCAAGTCGTGTGTGATTTTAACTACGCAGGCTTGTTTGTCAACAGAAGCTGGCGTTGAATTGCTAGCGAGCCAGCTAGCGTGCAACTTTTACCCGGCTCCCCAGCTAACCCCGCTCGGGTTTATAACATGGTCTCCACAACTGGTCGCAAATTGTTTAATCCAAAGTAAGAGTGGATAAAAAAAAAGTGAAGACATCTGACTATCCTTCTCGCAAGCAGTAAGTTAAGCTGGTTAGCTAAGTTAGCTAACTGGCTTGTTTTTTTGTTTTGTTTTTTTGCGCACAAGCTGAGCTGCCGTTTGCATGGGAATTAATCACCCAGCGTGACAACGTACAGCAGGACCCCGCTGGCAGGATCGTTATTTACAAGTTCAACGGGCGACAAAACAGGTAAGACATCCGACACACACACGCACACAGCCTGACAACATGTCATCCTGACCATCCATGATTTCACTGTCCGCTGCAGCGGGGCTAATGCTGAGGGCCTCCTAACATGCCTGACTCATTGTTGATTTTTCCACATAACGTCGCTACAATTCACCGACACCATCTTCTCCGACTGAATACATAACGTGCAGTGCTCGCTGGGACATTTTGCTCCTTCGCCACCTGCAAAGAAACCTACGAGGCTGTCCTTATGTAAGCCAGTGTGGACGGCCTCCAGGCGTCGCTGCGATTCACTTCGTTTACCCGCAACTTGCGTCCTGAACGCGAAAAACTTAAAGGACATCTTGACCTCTTGGTGTAGGGCAAAAATAAAACCTCTGGTCATCATTAGATAACAGACATACATAACTCATGTGCACTGTTGAAGATGCTCCAAAGTAGATGAAGGAGATGCTAGTCTTGGGTAACCGATTATTTAATGGACAAAATCAGTTTTCTGTTTTCATTGTGGTCCTGCTGCTGATTTAAAGGGGCACTGTAGTCAGAAATGTAATATTCACAATATCTGATAGAAACTCAGAAATATTTATTTTTGCCATAACTGAATAAACAGGCTGTTCTCAGAAGAAAACAAGGTCCCAAGACATATTTGAAGCTAGAAAGATGGCAGGGTACGCCACACGTAAACAAAGTGAAATCTGCAGTTTGTTTATTCAGTCATGAAAACGAAGAACGTTTGTTTATTTACTCATTTCAGCATGAAAATCTATCAGTGAAGATTTTTTTTCTCTTGTGATTAAAACTGCACAGTGCACCTTTAAGTGTGTGCAGCCTGTTGTGTAACATTTTAAATACAGCATTTGTTTTCAACACTTCTGAGTGTAGAACTGGTGAATCTCAGTGTGGAAAATTCAACCCAGTCAGCGAATAAAGGAATAAAATCAGTGCTTATTATGTATCAGGAGAAACACACTTGCATGTCAAACACTGAGTTGCACTGATTTTTTTAAAGCACTTTCCTGCAAAACTGACAGTTCAGAATAGCTGCTTTTTATAGACATGTTCTTAAAGATTGTTTATGTCTAATTTAGGGCTGCACAATAAATTGTTTCGGCATGGTCATCGCAATGTGCAGCAGTCACGTAGCAGGACATGCAGTGTCAAGTCAAGGCAATTTAACTCAAACATGTCAGGCTGCAACTTTTTTGCTGCGTGAAACAAAGCTTGCAAATTGTTGAATTGAGCAGGGCTGCTCACAATTATTCTCATTCTCAGTTAATTTGTTTCCTTGGTTAATTGAATAGTCTTTGCTCCATATAATGTCAGAAAATGGGGAAAAATGTTAATCATTTTTTCCTAAAAGCCCAAGATGAAATCATTAGATATCTTGTTTTGTTCACAAACCAGATATTTTCACATTTAAGAAGATGGAATCAGAGAATTGTGGTTTCTTTTGTCAGTTGATTAGTTTAACAATTATTAATTTAATGCATATAATTTATTGTCATCTAAACACCGAGCTTGTTTGGAGTGTGTCGTCTTGTAAAAAATCTATTATTAGTACTGCAATAGTTTGTTTATGAAAGCCATTTGAGCGTTAGTATAACTTTGGAATTTGGCCTTTGTGCTCTTTAAAGTGCTGTAGGCTAACAGAGAACAGTTTGGTGAATGATGGACATGTTGGTGAAGAGTTCTGACTTTGAAATGTCAACAAAAATCTCTGATAAAAAGGCTAAAATGGGACTGTTTTCTTGAACATCAATCTGTTTAATCTCCAGTGGATGGGGAGTATGTTTCAGTAGAATTTATTTCAATGTGTTAGTTTCTTTTAAGTTTTTCTTTTGGCTGCAGTCCAACATCTGAAGCAACAACAACTCAAGGCTATATGAAGTTCAGTAAAGTTAAGTCAGGCCAGATTTATTTATATAGCCAAAAATCACAGAAGGAAAGAGAAATCTCAGGATTGACTTTTCTGCTTTAAGTCATGTTTGGATAATACCAAGATATTGCTGCTATATATACACCTATTTTTTCCACAAATTTGTGTACATATCGGTCCTGTCTATTCTTTGCCTTTATTTTTTTTTTAGCTTAGTTGTCCTTATTCTTAACCTTCTTAGTATGTCTATTCCTGTGTAAGTAAACTGAGAGCAAATCTAAAAACAGCACTCAAATTCCTTTTATATGTAAACATGTTTGACCAATGAAGCTGAATCTGATCCTGACACCACTGCTATCAGACTACTATTTAGTCAGTGGCATTTAGCTCAAGCTCTTGGGAAAAAATAGTTAATGTAAATCTACTTTTTGTCTTGCTTGAGTATATTTTCTGATAGTGGGGAAGTCTATTTATTAGTATTGGTGTTGCAGACTGCGGACTATCATGTCCTGACTGAAAGCATTGTAGCGGGGCCCCCCAGGGAAAGATGTAGACCAGATAAGAGCCAGGATATAGAGTTCAATGTAGATCTGTTATTCAGTTCAAGGTTTGCTGTGACTGCTTGTGTACAACCGGTAAACATCAGAATCAAAACAATGAAGTAAGAAAGTTAAAATAGGCATTAGCGTTGTTTGATATATTCCTCAAACTTTGAACAAAATACCATGTCTTCATTAATCTTGTCTTGGCATATAAGAAAGAGCAAATAGTCAATGAAAACAAATGTATAAAGGGTGGATGTTCTTCCACAAGAATGCAGGGATCATACGAGTGCTGGAAAACCCTTGAGAACACTTGGACAAAATGCTTGAAACTGCTTGAACTACACTATTTAAAAAAATAAAATAAAAAAAAGCTGTTTGATATCAGCACAGCTAGGTTACAATGGGTTTTAAGTCTACTTTCAAACAGTCTACACAACTTTTCTATGTTTCCCTTAAATTTGTCACCCCTCCCTAGAATGCTAAAGCTCACTATGACAAAACAATTGTGGTTGTATCAAGCACAATAACGTCAGATTTAAAGTGACCAAACATGTTTTTTATAAGTATGTAATTTACCACGGATGTTTCTGGTCGGAAAAACCTTGAAAAGGCACTTTGAAAGAGCTTGAAAAGTGCTTGAATCTGATTGTGTAAGAACCCTGGCGTGGAATGTGGAGAAGAGATGATCCTCAACCAGATCTTGTCACAACACGATGACATGCTATAGCACTAATTACCGTCACCTCTCTAGATGAAAGAGAGTGTTTGTGCACACTGATGGAGATGTGGAGGTAGATCAGGGAAAAGATTATTACTGCTTGATGATTCCAGAAGACTGAAGTCTTATACGTGTTTAATATTTATTCTTTTCCAAGCAGTGGCATTTCCTTTATTAGCTCCTCACACGAGCTGTTAAGCCTACCTAAGGATGAGCCACATTTGAGGCAAATTGTTGGGAGTGGGAGCCCTCCTCCTCCCAGCTAAGCTCTGTGTCTGTATGGAGAATGAGCAGCCATTTTAGCACTCAGCACTGCTGCAGCCTGCCTGTGACTGTCACAGCATTCTTCTGCTGGAGCTCGAGTAGGTTTTCATGCTGTTTGTTTTGAAACCCCCCCCCCAGGACACCTGCAGCCAACCTGTGATAATGTCACTTGGATGCTTTTACCAGGCAAATGCTGATGGATGTTATCTGTAGTGGCAGATGAGTCAGTGAGGCTTACCTGTGAGACTGGCTGGTAACTTTTTGGGGATGATGGCTTGTAAATGTCTCAGAATAAACAGTTGTCAGTGTTTGCCTTTTTAGTGTTGGCATATAAATCTATCTTTAATAGCAGCATGAAATTTGATATTTATGTTGAACCACTTTAGCACCAAAACTTTACACAATCTGAAACAGTACCTCTGTATCTCCATTATAGCTGTAGCTTTTAGTCACTTGTACATTTCTTTGATTTTTCTACATTTGATGTTTGTTTTTGTCATAATTCTAAATTAAATTATGTCATCTCTTGCTCATTCTGTGAATAATGTCACCCTCTAAAGATGATTGACTTCTATATGCAGTGAGGTGATTGGTTTCTATCATCAACTTTTGTCTGTGGTGAGTCTGAAACTCACCTTTGTGATAATCCCAACACCTGTTAGCTCTGAGCGGGATTAGCTTAGCTTTTATTACCACCGACATATCAACAACTGTTTATTGGGCAAGCTACATCATATTGAAAAGATGATTTTGAAAAGAAAATGAATGAACAGTTGCACATTAAACATTGTATGTTGTTCATGGAACAAGAGATCAGACCTTTGACCCCTAAATGTATTAGCCTACCTGTGGTGTTAATGGCTATTAAAACCCAGAGCTACAGGGAAAAGGACGCATCATAAAGGATTTTGGAATTTGCAATTTAACTATTTTTTGTATTTTTACTCTTCTTACACTTGTTGCACTAGTGTATTTTTTTAATGTAAGATATCTCAACAACTAATGGGTGGATTGCAATGAAATGTGGAACAGATGTTGATGGTGCAAAGAGGAGCAAACCCAATGACTTTGGTGATCTTCTGGCTTTTTCTGGAGTGCCACCTACAGGTCAAATTTCTCAATTCTTTTGTGAAATAACTAAACTTCGACATCCTGAGTTGGCACCCAACTTTGTACAGAAATTCATGGTTCTCAACGATGTATCCAAATGACCGTGGTGCTCCTGACTTTTCCACTTGCACCACCACAAGGTTGACTTTGTTGGTTGTTGAAATGTCTCAAAACTATTGGATGGTTTGCCATGAATTTTGGGACAAACTTCAGATAATAATTTTGTTAATTGCCTTGCTTATTTGCTAGCGTCATTGCCAGATGATAATTTTGAGAAGATTAGTAAATAATTAATAAAACAAATGACATTCCCATTAGCTTCAGGTGTTACATGTGTTTTGTACTAAATAGCAAATTCAAGCATGCTAATTCTCCAAACAGAGAAGATGAATATGGCCAACTGCTAAACATCATCGTGCTAGCATGTAATGTGATCATTTGAGAGTGCTGAGTTTAGCATTTAGCTCAAATCACCACTGTGAGTCACATTGATCAAAACAAATGTACAGTATAAGACTTTGATTTAGATTGTCAGGGCTGGAACTCCTTTTAACCTTTAGCTATCTTGGTTGACACTTGGTTGTATAGCTCAAGTAGTGCAGTCTCTAATAAGTATCTCCTGGATGGTGAACTGTACTAAGTGGCTGCAAGTGTTCAAGCAGGCTGAGAAACGATTGGTCATTGAGTACGATGAAGTTGAGCAACTTCTTCACTCCAGAAGTGATTCCTGACGGCCCCTTACGTCTTTCTGCCCCCTGGCTAAAAGAAAAGAATAGCAGAATCACTTCAGCAGACAACATTCAAGCACAGACATGACTCATGGATTGGAAATCTCCGTAGGTTGGATCGGAGATTTCCGATCTGTGAATTACGTTGGTATCGGACCCGATACCGATACTGGATTGGACCGGCCCCATCCCTAGTTGGAACTACCACATTCATTATCATTTCGTTTGTTGCTGCTATTGTGAGTTTCGTGAGAAACACGTGAAAATTGGGGAACCTGACCAGAGTCTACTACTTTTCTTGGGCATCATCCAGGCGCTCACAAACCCTGTAAATATAATATTCACTATTTTGATGTAAAATCAATGAAGTACAGCCTGTACTGAAGTCGATTTTTGAGGGAAACATCTAATTGCGTAATTTCAGCTAATACTATCATTTAGCATAAACCAGTTTATAATAAGAAACCCTTAAATTTGGTTGTCAGACAATTGTGACCAAGATACTGACACTGAGCGTGATTTAACATATGAAAAATACACTTGCTCTCTCATGGACTATGTGATGGAGACTCTGCTGCTTTTAAGTGACCTTAAATATGTTAAATATAAACTATTTGCAGCATTTTTGTGCTGACATTGCTTTTTATTTATTGGTCGACATACCAACTAAATTTGGCCACCATATTGCCTCAGCTTTATTCTGTTTCTGAATTAAATGGACTCAGTTCTGGCTTCATACTTAATGTTATTTAGTCACATTTATTTGCAGGGTGACCGTGTACAGTTGCCATTTGATGCATTATACCAGACTTAGCTTAGAGCTAATTTACATTTGCAGTCTGTTGGCAGGTCATGATTGAAACTGCCCATGGTTACAAAACATCACTGAAATATAATAAACTTATATAATAAACTATGACAAACATAACACACACTAATGAATGTTTTAGAAATGTTTGTACATACAGTCCAGCCCGAAATTATTCATACCCCTGGCAAATTTGGACTTAAAGTCACAGGCGTCTCCCAAAAAGATAATTGTGCATGATTGTGGAAAAAAAATTTTTTATCAGCTTTTATCTACATTTGAACAAAAAGTGGCATGTCCTAAATTTTTCATACCCTTTGCAAACTGTCACAGTCTATGGGAAAATCCAAAGTTGTCTCAGTTTCAATCAACTCAACAGGTGAAAAACAGCAGCTCTCGGCAGTTGGTTTGTGGACAGTCAAGGCTAAGACAAAGAAGCTCACTGAGGACCTGCGGCTGCGCATTGCGGCTGCTCACAAGTCAGGAAAGGGCTATAAGGCCATATCTCAATGTTTTCAAGTTCTAGTGGCTACAGTGCAAAGTATTATTTAAAAAATACAAGACATTACGCACTGTGGAAAATCTCAGAGGATGTGGTCTGAAGCCAAAAGTGACACCTGTGCTGGCCAGGAGGATAGTGAGAGAGGTGAAAAAGAATCAAAGGATCACCACCAAGGCCCTCCTGGTGAATCTGGGCTCTGCTGGTGGCAGCGTCTCAAGGCAGACAGTCCAAGGCACAAAAAAGCCTGCTTGGCCTTATGCTCATCTGGACAAAGAAGAAGACTTCTGGTCTTCTGTTTTATGGTCAGATGAAACAAAAATTTAATTGTTTGGCCATAATGATGTATCCTTCATTTAGTGTCAAAAAAATTAGAAGCCTTCAACCCTAAGAACACCATCCCCACTGTCAAACATGGTGGTGGGAACCTAATGCTTTAGGGATGTTATTCAGCCAATGGACCAGGGAACCTAATCACAGTTAACGGCACCATGAAAAAAGAGCAATACATCAAGATTCTCAACAACAACATCAGGCAGTCTGCAGAGAAACTTGGCCTTGGGCACCAGTGGACATTTCAGCACGACAATGACCCGAAACACATAGCGAAAGTGGTGAAGAAACGGTTAGCGGACAAAAACATTAATGTTTTGCAGTGGCCCAGCCAGAGTCCTGACTTGAATCCAATTGAGAATCTGAAGAGGAAGCTAAAGATCAGGGTGATGGCAAGGAGAGACCCTCCATCATGAAAGAGTTGGAGCTCATCGCTAAAGATGAATGGGCTAAAATACCAGTGGGGACATGCAAAAAGCTGGTCAGCAATTATAGTAAGCATTTGATTGCTGTAATAGCCAACAAAGTCTTTTCTGTTGATTATTGAGAAGGGTATGAATAATTTTGGACATGCCATTTTTTGTTCAAATGTAAATAAAACCTGAGAAATATTTTTTTCCACAATGATGCCTCTTGTACATCGTCTTATTATCTTCTGGGAGACGCCTGTCATTTCCAATCAAGAAAAAACATGTTGGTTGAATAAAAGTAAGTTTAAGTCAAAATTTGCTAGGGGTATGAATAATGTCAGGCTTGACTGTATGTGTCTGCATTAGAAAGCAGCAGTGGGTGAATCGCACCATTTTTTTGGCAGGTGAAAAAAGGAAAAGGGTAATCTAGACAGAGCTTGTGGTTTCTTGTTTGTTTACTTAAGGGATATGTAGGAAAGCTATCTTTTGATGCAGCACCCTTTAATCAAGGTGTGATGTCTACAGTTCTGGCCTAGATTCAGCAAACAGTTCATGGTGCATTGGTTTACATAGCCCTGGCAGATCAGTCTTATCACAAATCAGAACGTGTGGATAAAAAAACAAACAGTTTCCCAGAGTGTGTCAAATCATCTTTGATAATATGCAATGGGACGTGCAGGAGGTTTAGTTTCTGCAAAGCTGAAACGGCTCTAGGCGAAGCCTGTGCAGCACAGGCTGCTGTATGCTGTGGTTTGTCCCTCGACTGTGGCACTCTGAGTCACTGTCAGGCAGCAACACACACACACACACACGCATACAGTACATGCGTACTGTCTTCAGCTGCTGCGAGCGAGCAGAATGCAGGGAAGAAGAGAAGAGCAGCGCTGCTTCGACTTCTCGCTGCCTTCCTGCTGTCAGAGCGATGGCCTATATTCTCGCATGGAGAAAAAAAGGCTTATGCAGCAGACTGTGAGAATCTGTGAGGGTAGGGAGGAAATGGAGTGAAGGAGAAAAGGTAAAGGCGAAGAATGAGAGAAACAGAAAGATCATGTTCAGGGAGAAATTGATAGGGCAAGCGAGGAAACAGCAAGGACATGCACATGGCGTCACACAACAGTTTCATTTTGCTGTTTGGATTTGGAAGGTGCGATGAAAAATGCGTTTGCCAGAATGATGAAACTTGGAATAGAGAAAGTGTTAAAAAGAAAGAGAGAACTTTTTTCACAGGTATATAATCCTCTTCTAGTGCAACTGGATGTGTGCCTGAGCCCAGAGGACACTGTGAGGTAAGTAAGAGGAAGTTTAACAGTTGTGGGTATCTCACCTCAGATGTCAGCAGAGCGTATTGAACTTGTAGTGTAAACACCTTGTGTGAAGGGGAGTGTAGAGGTGCCACTGTGCCTGGGTTTTATTTTCTGACGGAGAGAGACTTGCAGAGAGACTTGAGAGAGGCAGTTTGACTAAGAGGCCGTCCAGATGAAAAAGCACATGTATTGAATCGTTTTAGCCGACCGTCCACACGGATCCTGAAAATGCACTTTTTTGAAACCGGGTCTCAGGGTGGAGAAATCCGAAAACGCAGCCCTCCTGTTTTCATGTAGACAGCGAATCTGCATACTTTCCGAAACGACGACGCCATCACCCCACCCCTCGACCTCTTGCCTCTGACCTCTGAACCCCGCGACATCTCATTACAACAACAACAACAACAACAACGACAATGGCGGACTACATGCTTGTGCACAAAAGATATTGAGCCTCTCTTGCAACTTACATGCCTTGTAGTTGGGTGTGAGTCGCAGCAGCAGTTCGACCTCATTACTGGTCCACACAAACGACTCTGGTTTCCTTGTACTAGCCATTTTCATCTTCTTCTTGTTGTGTTCGGGTTCTCTGTCTACTATCTGTTTGTTTACAGCGCGCAAGTTTTCTGCGCATGCTCCATGTCGTCTTCTCCATTTTTGGTGAATGTCAAGCGCCACCTAGAGGCCTGGAGTATGAACTACAGCACTTTCGGTCGTTTCCAGTGGATCCGTGTGGACGTAAATGTTCTTGAAACGATGCAGAGGAAGACGGAGAAAAAAAGATTGTTTTCACCCGTCTGGACGGCCCCTTAATGTGTTGCCATGAAAGTTGCAGTCGGCACTTACACTTGTCTTGCGTATTTGTCATTTCTGCATGTTGGAATGCCCTAACTTGGCATCACATTCACTTTTTTTGTGCTTTTGCCATATCACTGTCAGAATCTGTTAAGCACACGAATCGGCGTAGGGCTCCAATATTAAAATTGCGTGTTTTCAGAGACCGTTGCATACGACATTGGGTGCAAAAACCGGTATGTTTACTATAACTGGATGTTTGTTCCTTCCATGTCAATTGATGGAGTTGGGGTTCAGGCAAGGAAGATCCAAACATTGCTTGAAAAACAATCAACATTCTCAAAGGGATTAACATAATTTAATTTCAGTTGTACTTACATTTCAAATGAGTGTTATGATACTGGAATTTTCTAACTTTGATACAATAGCTAGATCTAGATATTGGTAATGTATAACATTTTTGAATTCATGGGTGAAAATTTACACAACCAGGAGGACTTTTAGAATTGAACAAGATGCCTGTACTGTGTTTTAATCAGAACAGTATCATGGTTAATTTCTTTCTGACGGGTACATGTAATGTGGAACTTGAGTGTCGAAACTATTTCAACCTATAGTATACCAGTGTTTCCCCTATATGCACCTAGCATCAGCGGACCGCTTTTTTTTTTTTTAACGAGGAGAGAGGAGAGGTGGAGAGTGGGCTCGGTCTTGTCTCTTTAGAAACTAACATTATATAATTTTGCGCTATGGACGCTTATATCCAGGTCAATCACACACCTGTTTGAAAAGATTCATGAAAATAAATCACGAACCACAGTGGGCCACCTATAGAGACTATGAAGCATGTTACGCTATTTCTTACAGCTGTAAGAATAATGAACTTTAATGTAACAATTTCGGCTGCCAGTATCCATGGTTCTATTGTCATATTATGCTTGGCAACTATTATTAGCCCTTTTTACACAGCATCTCCACATTATCTGTGGAGGAGTGGTTCGACAATTCTCCACTGATGGTGATTCACACAGAGTGAAGCATCTCCGCTGTACCGCTGTGTAATTCACACAGAAAGCTGGCGCTGCGGCCCCTAAAGAGGCGTGACGTTACACGTCCTGTTGATGACATCGGTGCTTCCCGCGTGTTTGAGACGTTGTTTTCCTCATATAAGTTGCCAAAGACAGTTACAGTTACTACGTTACTTTTGTTTGGTCCTGTTATATTGCTTTGTGGGACATTTCTCTGTATTTAGTTGAGTGAAGGACATGAGCAGTTATCAGACTAGTCAGATCGACACACCCCCGCTCTGCGCCTCTGGCTTATCCGTCCACAGTGGGGAGATTCACCAATAATGCGGCCCTGATACTACCTCCAGAGGCGGATCAGCGCCGGAGCAAAATTTCACCCCTGTCCACATCTGAAACTTTAACACAGAAGAGGGTGCGGAGAATTAGCGCAGGATCCCCGCATGCAAACGGCAGTGTGAATGGGGCTATTGTCTCTGTCAAAGAAACTTTGCAGGCGGTCTCCTTCTCTACATTCATCCAGATATACTGTTACCGGTTGATGCAGGTGATGTGCCGTGCTAAACTCCATTATTCCGTGCCTTGCTGCGCTGCGCCATCTCTCAGCATACACGATAGCGCCAGGTTTGAAGAAGGTGCAGCATAAAACTTTACCTGATAATGTCGGCACAACGATTTTAACAAGCACCGGGAAGATGTCAACCATGAAGCAAGCAACACTGATCATGGTTTCAGGATTATCATTCGGGGTAGATGGATTTGTGCCGAGTTCACAAGTAAGAACTCCGACTTTGAGTTGCGTTCCAGTGTACTTTTTCTCATAGGAGGTTGGAAAATTCCCATTGTCTTGAGCACAGCATTACTATGCGAGAGGGCCACTGTGATGCGCGGAACCTGTCAATCTCAAGTTACTGACAGACTACTTCACAGAGGCACAGACCGTTTGGATTGTTCTAGTATTTGTGTTATGTGATTAATGTATTTTTTATGAAATTATTGTCAATAATTGTTTCAAAGATTATACTTTTTATTGTGTTCAATAAAAGGGTATTTTCCTAAAGCTTGAGACACCTCATATGTAAGCTAGACAGACATTTCCCCTGCTCATTACTGTGCACAAATGCACTGTTATGCACTTAAGCCTAAAGAGCCCCTCTGGTACCGCCAGACACATAGAAACCTCCCGGCAGGTTGCACTTTACGCTTTGCTTTTGTACTCACCTCCACTGCTACAACTCCCTCCTAGGAAAAACACTGTATACTATACACATGTATTACATTTACTTGTACTTTTGATGCTCAAGTACATTTAATATCAGATACTTTAAGTCTATTACTCAGCTACTTTTGTATGTCATTTTGTATGGGTTACTTTCAAAGTAATATTTTAACACAATATATTAGCTTTTACTCAAGTATGACTTTTGGGCATCTTTTACAACAGAGACCAGTTCTGATTTGAGTCCTGCTCACACTGTGACATACCAAGCTCAGTGCAGGCTTCATTTTAGTCACAAATTTGCTGCATTTTCTTTGAGAACATTTTCACTTTTGTGTGGCTCAGGACTGAGGGAATTATGTGACATAGTAATGGGCGATAGAAACGATATGCAATATAAATGATACAAAATTGGCCTACAATAGAGATTTTAATTCTATTGCAGTAATGCAAGTTGACGCAATCTACTCGCGTAATCTAGAGCTATGAGCTGGAACCGGCTGCAATGCATCATTGTCATCTTGAGTAAACATGGCTGAAAGTGAAACGGGGAGCTGGTGAAAGGACCGGTGCAACATCTATTATTTGGACGTGGTTCGGATTTAAGCCGTCTGATGAGCAGCAGCGAACTATAGTGTAGAGTGTGTGGGGCAACAGTTTCAGCTGAGAGAGGTAATACGACTAATCTGTACTACCATCTCAAAACGAATATGTAACTGAATACCAGCATTGCCTGGCAATGCAGCCAACCCCAAGGTCCAGTCCAAAGAGCGCAGGACAGAAAAAAACAGGAACTGATCCACACTTCCATCCAACAGTCATTTTCAAAAGGTACTCCTTGCAGTAGGAAGAGCCCCTTTACAGTAGGAAGAGAATCTTGGCAGCCGGTGTTTGCAGACATCGTACTTCCCTGCTGAACATACGGCCGAGGAGATAGCACAAGGACTCAAGGAAGCGCTTGAGTCGTGGGGTTTCAAAGAAAAACGGCAAGTGTGCATCACTACTGATAATAGAATGAACGTGGTCAAGGCATCGTCTCTGAATGATTGGACCAGGCTGCACCTCACCATTGGTAGGTTAAAACATTTTGTGCATAATATTATAATATTTTAACATTACACTCTAATATTTGTCTATATTACTGCATAGCTATGTTGCATTTGCGTTTAGAGATGTAGAATTTGCCTCTGTTCAGTTGGATTTGTGTTAAGTGATGTTCTTTCAATCCTAATCAAGCATTGTGTGTGTGTGTGTGTGTGTGTGTGTGTGTGTGTGTGTGTGTGTGTGGAGAGAGAGAGATGAAGATTATAGATGAAATGAACTAATAATTTCTTACAAATTTGTCAACAGAAAAAAAGTGTGAAAGACCCCCAAATTAACCATGCTGTTGCCTTATGCAAGAAGATTGTGAGGGCCTTTTCACACTCTTGGGAAAGAACAAAAGAGTTAAAGAAAGCCCAGGGAGACCACCATCAACAAGGTGGGGGTCACGCCAGATGATGATCCAGAGGGTGCTTGAACAGGAAAAGGCCCCATCACATACGTACTGAAAGAAAACAGGAAAACCAGACACCTTGTATCCACTTGGCAAGATACAGATGTCTTGGAATCTATAAGCAAGACCCTTGGCCCACTGCTGGAATTCACAGACTGGAGTCTGGAGAAGAATATGTCAGTGTGTCATACATCAAACCTGTACCATCTTTTCAACAACGTTGTTCTTGCTGCAGCTGATGATGACGACACAGAGCTGACCAAGGACATGAAAAGAGTCACTTAAATGAGAAGTACTCAGACCCAGAAACGGTTGACCTGCTGGACATGGCCTCCTTGGTCGACCCAAGGTTTAAAGGTACATATATAGCTGATGACCGCCAGGAGTTCATCAAGACCAGAGCGGTAGCAGAAATTCAGTCACTGTTGGAGGTGCAAGCTGCAACAGTCACATAGCACGGAAGCTGCAGCTGATGGTCCTGAAGCTGCTGAAATAGTTGTTGAGAGGCAATACAAGAGGGTGAAACGAAGCCCGAGAAGCTTTTTCAAAAAGGCCTCCTATGGCACAGCCACTCTTGCTGACAGAGAGGCCATCGAAGCGGAGCTAAAAAGTTGCCTGCAGGTTGATGGAGAGACTGACCCTCTGGACTGGTGCAGGCTGTACCAAGCTGAACTTTTATACTTGAAACATTTTCTTTCGTTGACAATATATGTGTCTTATACTAGAAGTATTTTCTTTATTAAAAAAATATATTGTGCTTTCATTTTGCACTTAATTGTGTTTTCACTTGAAGTATCTGTGCACTACACTTTGAAGAATTGTCTTTATTTAAAATAGCCATGCCTAATACTGGAAGTATTTCCTTAATTCACAGTATCCGTTTCCTTTATTAACAAGACACCAGTTTTCATTTCATTAAGAGAACAGTGCAGTACAGTGTCTGTTCCTTAACTAAAAAGACACTAAAAAGCCACCAGTTTTTCCTATTCTCTGCATCTTGGGTGGCATTTAAGAACCAAGGACTTAAACTTAGTGTTAGTGCCTTTTCGAATGGTTTGCACTAAAGGAAAGAAACCCAATACTTTAATCTTTTTCTCTGTTAAAGTCTTGGCAGCTAGTGTACTTGAATTTTATTTATCTGCAACATTATGTTGTATAATTACAGTTTTGCACAATAAATGTTCTCAAAACTACATGGCAAGTTTCTTTCTTTCTTTGTTTAAAAATACATTTAGCAGTTTGGCTTTCCTTAGGGTCTATGACCTGTTCTGAAATGGTTCTATTATATTTAATATATCGTTTTT
>CAEMYA010000344.1:232249-283060 GCA_903131615.1 Diplodus sargus
ATATATATATATATATATATATATATAATTATCTTGATATGGCACAAGTGTAGTACCAGTAATCATCCTTACAAGATTGTTGCAATATTGCTAAAAAACATTGATATTTGATTTCTCTCGTTATATATTGTGTATTGTGACAGAGTCTGTTTTAAGGCTATTTTAGGCTATTTCAAGCTGATTACTATACACTGGCCATCACTATACATTGGTTTCTTGTATAATGTGGAATATATCAGCCATCAGCCAGGGTTGGGTGATATGACAGTACACATCATGCCATGGCTGAAAAATGTCCACGGGTAAAAGTTCAGCAATACCGTTTCCGCTTGACTTTTGCAAATGCAGCTGCCAAGGTTGCAAGGTTATATGATTTGGTGAGTAGCACTGCTTACTGCATGAGAGTGGCGCCAGGTGGTTGTTGCACATCTCTAAGCTTGGTTGGCCAGCCACTGCATAACAAAGACAAAAAATATGTCGGGTGACAGTGAAATTGTAAATACAGATCAGGAGGCATCCCATTCAACGCAGGATGAGGGAAAAGCTTTTATTTATTTTTTTTGGCTTTATTGATAGAACAGCTGAAGATATGATAGGAAACAGGATGAAAGAGAGCGGGAGTGACACACTGCAAAGGGCGCCCAGGCCAGGATTTTAACCCGGGCCGTCGTAGTGAGGATAAAGCCTCTGCACAGGGGAAGCTCGCTCTACTAACTGAGCTAAACAGCGCCCCGAAAAGCTTTTATTTTGAAACTATGTTTTACTGTTTTGTTCTTAAGGGTTGCCATATTTTGCCCATATCGGCCACCTGTACCATCAGCCTGTGCAATATTAGACTAAGACTAAATGATAAATGCAGTACTGCCACAAAAAGTCATCCTGGCGTTTCAGTTGTATTCATTTAAAGGGTGTGAATCCAGTGTGAGTTTTCCTTTTAGAGAAGATTTTTATCGCCTTTTTGTGTTTCACTGTTGGCCATTATTTTGGGCGTGTTATGTGTTTTATGAAGCAAACTGAGTTTGTTTTAAGATCTACAGTTAAAAAGATGATAACGCTCTGAACACTATCAATTGTAATGAAACGAAAACCATGAAGAAAAAGCCCCTGGGTACAAATAACTGGAAGTGAGAAAGGTTTTCCATTTAATATGAGAAACAGACTGAATAATTGGCTGAATTTAAAAGACTCCAGTCTTCACTGTCTCAACACAGATTTAATAGTCTGTCAATTTAATTTTGAAGAGCACCAGTTAGTTCAGGCTAAATTAATAGTTAAGAGAGAGAAGAAAGATAATACCCCACTCACTCTCTCTCCCTGGCCTTTCTCTATTATTCCCCTGAGCCGTGCGCTCTTAGATTTGTGGCCCCAAACCCGCTGCATGGCTCTGAACATCGCAGCATGTCTGAGTAGCCCTCCCTCAGCGCTCCCTGAGTTGAAATGAGGACACGCTCGCACACACACCCACACTCGCACTCCAAATTACACAGAGACCAGTGGAGTTCAATAAACGATGAATATTCATGTGGAATTATCAGTCTGGCAGTGAACGTGTTAGAGATTTGAAAAAGCTCTGTGAAAAATTAGGTGAGCAGTAACACGCACATGCACCGAGAGAGGCAGATATGCAGGCCTGCCTGTCGAAACGGATGATATCATACAGTCATGTTGTTTTGAATAATATTCATCATGTTACTGACAGGCTTAAAGATATATATATATATAGTGACTATTTTTAGGATTTAGAATAGGATGTATTTGTTTGCCCAGAAGGAGACGGCTCCACTTGTGTTTGTCTACGTATGTATATTATACAAATTGCATGATTTGGAGGTAGGAATGTGCACTGCTGGACAGCTATCCTCACTATAAATACTTATCAGTTAAACTTAGTATTTTATCATTCTATACATTTGAATGACCTATAAGGCCTGTCTCCCAAGGATCTTTTGTTATGTTGAATGAGGCTGGACTTCTAAGATCCCAACCGATTGACATGGGGTTGCATCACGCATACAAGGAGAATCTTTACAAACATTCCTCCCTCTAATCTAAAACCTGCACACACTCCAAGACTTGAAAATAGCGCACATGGCATCACACACTACAGGATATTATTAAGATTATCATGCCCATGCAGCAGCTTATGTGATCTCTCTGAAGTACTCTCAAATGTAAACAAACGTAGGCATCTTGCTTTAGTAACGATAATACTTTGCATTGAGAAAAAACAAAAGCAGAAGAATTGAGCCTGGAAAAAAAAAGGTCAGGGTGACACAGTCATCACAGGCTGTCTATTCTCCA
Organism: Diplodus sargus; assembly: GCA_903131615.1. Classification (NCBI taxonomy): domain Eukaryota; kingdom Metazoa; phylum Chordata; class Actinopteri; order Spariformes; family Sparidae; genus Diplodus; species Diplodus sargus. The sequence goes on from CAEMYA010000344.1 coordinate 234,551, forward strand.
ATGAGAACAGGAGGTGACATTTTCACTGTCGGTTTTATTATCTGTCAACAGTAGTATGCTAGCTAACTTTAGCCTCAAGGGCAAGGGTTAGTTACTGTTGCTTGGCAACACTTTCATCTGTTCTGGGGTATTCCTTTCATTGGCTCTTGGGAAAGTTCTGCTGTAATTATGAGTCCCCCAGAATTTGAATAACCCCAACCTTAACCCTGACCGGAATTTTCAAGGCTTTTGCAACATATGATATTTATCTGGGAGGCCCTGATGGATCTGGATTAGTTGAGGAGGTTTAAGACTGAATCTGTTCTCCCCTCACATTGACAGATAATCTGGACATATCAGTGGAACCAACCAAGCTCCCTACCCAGATTTCTCTTCTGATAGTCAGGAGGCGATAGTCCTAAGTCTAAACCAGGCCTCGGGGCTGCACAGGTGCAAAAACAAAATTGCACAAAGTTGCACATTTTTTTGATAAAGCTAAAATGTATGACAAGTCTTGTTCTCCAGATGTAAAAAAAAAATGTGTTTGCATCTTTTGAATTTAAAAAAATAGGTATGATGCAAAAATGATCCCTCCTACTAGTCATGACTGAAATAATAATTGTAATATTTGTCAAAATAATTGCAGTGTGCTTTAATTGTTTAATAACATTATTTAGTGACGTTACATTTTGTAGGATAAAGAGCAACGTTCATAATCGACGATGCAAAGATGCCCCATATTTCAGCTGCATTTAAAGTACAAATCAGTTGCTGAAGGATGTGATTAACAATTTCAAAAGGCTCTTATCCTATCGACAATGCTTAACTAAATTATGGTCATCTTTGGCCCCTCTCTTGAAATAATTACTTCAATTGATGATCAGAACGTTAGTAATTTATCATTTAATACTTGACAACTGATCGATGAATTGTTGCATCTGTAGAGATTAGTCAGTAGGGAAAATTAAATGGATGTTCTTATGCATCTTACTCTAGGTCTTCCTCTTGTGCTCCCACTGCTCCACAGATGGGAAAAGTGACTCTGGGTAGCAGTCCACCAGCTGTAACTCAACACTGCTCACAGCTCTACACTATGTATTCTATACACCAAGGACTCTGGCTAACTGTAGTAGTGTATGTAGAGCAGTGTGTAGGCCAAGGTTATTTCTTACTCTTGGTAAACATCCTGGATCTGGGTGTACACAGATGGTGGGAAACAATGGACTGGAACTTTGCAGGGTATTCAGTGGAGAAGCAGGGACTCTTGAAGGACCATGCCACTGTTTCGAGCCCCTTTAGCACATACATTACCTCTTACCATTTTCCTGACCACTGTTTGTTTCTGTTGATCTTACAGTATTAAAGCCTTCAGTGGCCTAAAACTGGTTGGAGGTAAGAGAAGCTTGGCTGAAATTATCAGTCTGTCAGCTGACAGAAATAAATCAGGGGCAATTTTGATAATTGATTTATGATGTTTAAAGCAAAAATGTCCAAAAATCATGAGTCCCAGGTTTGTTTGTTTTTTTTATTCTAGTAAATTGAATATAGTTAAGGTTTGGACAGGTGGTCAGACAAAACAAGAAATTTGAAGATGACACCTTGGATTCTGATACAATTAGTCAAATACAGAAATTGAATCGGCAGCTATATGACAATTGTTTTTATGAGAGAATTTAAATAGTTTTAGGTTGTTGTTCGGACTGAGAATGAAATTTGTAAATGTCAGCTCAGGCGTTAATGAACCGCATGAATATCGGACATTTTATAGAAAGAATAATTAAGTAGGTATTGATAATTGAAATATTTCCAACCCCAATTATAATGGGAACTTTCTTTTCACTTCTCTCTGATACTAAATACTAATAGAGTAATCTTGAATAACTGGTAGATTCATTTATAATGAATTAATGAAGACTGCGTTATTATTGCATACTTTCTAATCATTGTGCTCTGACAGGATTAACATATGACATTAACACTGACATGTTGAGGTGAGGCAGGTGTAGAACAAATTAAGTGATTGACAGCGATATGAATTACCATTGTGATAATTTAAGTTGTTCTAATTGTTTTATAATTGCTTTGTTGGGTTCTTAATGGAACTGAGCCACCGATGAGGCAGTCTGACTCACCTGTTGTAGACAGTGGGTACAAACCTGTTTGCAAACAATATGAACATAAAACAGGTAGCAGCCCTTACCTTTTCTTTTGCATGGATTTGTTAATGCCAGGGCTCCAGTTTGCATATGTAGTTCCACGTATCATCAGTTTTTGTTTCAAGAATTTTGGCGCACCTTATTGTATAAATGTACAGGCAGTAGCGCGGGATTCAGATTAAGAAAGGGCGATAGAAATCTTTCTTTGATGTGCTTCAGATTCACTGTAAAGAAAACAGAGAAGTAGGAAATGTAACTTTGCCTGTGCTGTCCTTATTTCTCCAAGAAACAAATGCAAAGGTATCTGACCCAAAACACTTGAGTATCTGTCAGTCTCTGTAAAACATGTTTTGTGGAAGTTGTTTGGAAATGTCTTGATTTTTGCATGCACTATGATGCAGATGTGGAAGATTTTGCATTGCTGCAAAGACAGAGCAGAATTAGGAGTTTGCAGCTTATTATCAAGTAACTGTATGCTCCGACGCTGCTCCCATGCCCTCAACTGTGGGGGAAAATCAGGTTGACATTACTAAGGTTCAGGGATATATCAGAGGGAACCACATGCCTTGAGAAAGCACTGTCCACTTGTTGCCTAACTGTTGCAGAACAAGTGTAATGCACTGAAGATGGATTTATGTTTTGTTTTATGTGATGTTTACAGTCTTTCCTCTGTATTTGTTTTGTAGCAGTTTTTTTGATTGATTGATTTATTGTTGGATCGAAGACAAAAAACCTAATCCAAAGGATAACATGTTAAAGTGATAAGAACAAGAACACTGACACTGACAGCAGTGGTAGCACTGGGTAATTTTTGGTATTTGTTCTATGTCCATTCCTGTTGGACTTGGTTTCCGATCTAGTGCTTGGTTCTAGTAAGTGGTTTGCAGCAGTTATATTGTACATTGTGGTTAATTGGTCATGATTAAAGGGCTATTTCTACACACTAGGGCTTATGCTTTTTGGTGGGTTTTTTTTTCTCTTGTTATCTAGATTATAAGGTTCAATTTCCCTTTTTATCTAGCTTTTTATCTGTCTTTGTTGTGTTCCTACATTCGTTCTTACTGAATAAATGTAGAGGAAACACTGTTTTTTGTACTGAGATGAGTCACACAGATACTGTTATTGAAAAGATGCAGGGACTGCAAGGGAATTTAGATTTATTTTAAAGCTTGTATTAATTGATGAAAAAGAAAATTGAGGATGCCATACAGGAGTTTCTTCGAGAATTGTTGTGCACCCGAAATGCTGACAGGTGAATCGTAATCAAAGCTGTTAGGTCTTGTCGGACCGCATTTAGTGACTTCAGTGATGCAGCTGATCTGGTGCCTGCCGGCAGTCATGTATCACTATTCGAGAAATAGCAGAATCATTTTTGTTCATCGATTGAATTATGAGTAAACCGACCCTCAATCTGACCTCACGTGGAGGCCACATGTAGACAGCCGAAGACACGCCGCTCAGTGAAACCTGCTATCTGCACTGTAGTGAAGCTGCACATGGACAATAACAATGATGGCGAACAAGATTCCACCTGTCTGTATGTCAACACGTGTGAAATATAAGCCAGGAGTCAGGGGGTGCAGCGTGGCCCCGATCAAATGGGGCGGTATACATTTTCTGGTCATGTCCTATTTTCAAGGAGGGAGGGCCTTAGCAACAGTGACTGAGCAGCTTCTCATGGGCTGTACCAAGTTGGCGCAGCAGAGAGGGGGGTGTGAATGAGCAGTCTGGTGAGAAAAAAAAATGTTTTTTATAAGCTTCTCACCTTATTTTTTACAATCAGTCTAAATTCAGTGTTATTTATAAATGTTGTAGCATGTTGCTGTTGTCTTTACTTATCCAGTGAACACTTCACATTTAGGGGTTCCCTCTAGTTGTGACAGTCTGGTAATAACATGAGATTTTGAGTGACATTTTTAAGACTGAGAACAGTGTGGAAATTTATTAAATGTGCAAGAATAGCTTGTTTTTTTTGTGTGTGTGTGTGGGGCAGGGGGGGCATTTTACCAAACAACTGGCACAGTTAAGGTGAACATCAGGACCAAAAGATGAAGTCTGAGAAGTGCCGTTTTAGTCATCATTCAGGAAACCCATCACGTATGAAAAATGGGCTCTAAAAGAAGCCTAAATAAAGACCTGGAAATTGCTTCTATGCTCATTCAGTAAACCAATAAAGATTATGCATGTATTTTTGTGCGAGTCCCTCATTCACTCCTTCCTCCCTGTACCTCTCTCATCCTTCACTCATGGTCTCTCCCTCACTCCCCCTCTGCAAGCCATACATTGCCACTGTTGAGTGTGTGTGTGTGTGTGTGTGTGTGTGTGCGCGCGTGCACACTGTATGTGCGAGTGTGTGAAGTGATCAGTAAAGCTCTTGGAATGAGAAACCGAAGGAGGAGGAAGCTTTGAGAGAGAAAAGACAAGCCTAGATCCAGCGAAACGTGCTGCAATGGAGAGCCCATGGAGGACTGTATTTCTCAGCGGTCTGACTCTGCTGTGCTGTTGCTGCTGCTGCTGCTTTTCCTTCTTCCTCTTCGGCGACTGAAGGCTCCTCCATACGTCACGCCATAGAGAGGAGGGGGTGAGGTCAGAAGGTGTGGGAGGCTGACCTGGTCTACAGGTGTGTGGGTTAAGACTCCCAGTTGTTTCTCTCGTGTTTTTTTTTTAATTTTATTTTTACCTCCTTTCTTTTTTCTTTACTGTGAGGAAGGTGTTTGTGAAAGTGTGACGAGGCTGCACTCACACTGCAGCTCTAACAGATCTAATTATGATTGTTTTGGGCTGGATGCTTTAATGAGAGCAAGCTGTGAAAGCTGTCATATAGCTTTCAAATACTGCAGTGGGTTAATACAGGCGTTTTGAATGGCAGTTTGAAAGGACATCAGTGTAGCAGCAGATTGTTTACTAAGCTTAATGTTTTACTGTACTGACTGGCTGCATGCATACAGTAGATGAATGCTGTGAGCTGTGTTTTACTTAGTATTTTTCATCCTGAGAGAAAACAGAACCTATGGGATTTTTGCTGTAGAAACTGAAATAGAAAATATAAGTAGAATGGTAAATGTGTGTATGAGACATTTTATTTGGTTGGTCCTTCTGTTGTTTTCTTTCTTTTGTAAAAGAGCATGGATGCCCAACCTGAACCTGTTGTTGTCAGAGCGGGCCAGGTTTGGACAACATTTTTGAAGTGATTCAGGTTGGGTTTGGTCACATCATAGATATAAAAAGTAAAGGCTGTATGTATTTATTGATTTGGTTTTATATCTACGTGTGTAGAACAATGCCATTTCACAGAATTCTACACTGTACTTGTCTGCAATCAGTGACAACAGGCACTTTATAACACTGGTAATTGTGTGACCTTATTTTTAACTACACTGCATTTCCTCTGCTCTGCCTACATTCACATTTAAGGCTTAGTTATTCTCTACATGAAATACATATACAAATACGGATTAATCCTTCTGTCCGTACCCTGCATGCACTTAGTCCGGGTTTCTGTGCATTTTCTGAAGCTTGCAGATATGGACCAACGAAGCGGTACTTCTGGTAGTTGTGGGTCAAGCAAGACATGGCCACAGGAAGAAGAGGTAGACGTTTTAAAAACTCTCTGAGGAGAGGTTATGTGAGTAGGAGAGTTTTAAACATCTGTGTGATGTTACTTCGCTCGGGCACAGAGACAAACAGTTACTAAAGAAACAGCTGGGAGGAGATTGGACGGGAATGAAATGTGAGTTGGACGTTGGCGGAGGAAAAGTAAAGGGGGACCTCAGAGCAGCGCCCTCTATTGGTTGTATTACTTGACATCCATACCTACATTAAGGATGCATGGAAGTATGTTGCCAGTGACAGTTTAATTATTTTGAAACAGAGCTGTTCTATTCTAGATCTATTTTTTGTACGTACATAGCATAAATGAGCCTCTCCGCCACTCTCCCTCTATCACTCACTCAACCACACACTTGTTATGCACACGCCTTTAGTTTTTTCAGTTTTATCAAAAGGTTGAAGGCAATTAGCTCACTATCATGGTGCCCAATCATAGTTTAATACCCTGCAAATTATATCCAAGACAACATCAAGTCACATTGGTTTGAATATAACGTTGCAGACCGGCGCCTACCAGGCAGTTGCAACTTTCAACTCGCTGTGAAGTTATTGTGAGTTTGGGTCAGGTTCAGATAATACCTTTGACTCGGTTGGGTTTGAACAGAAAAATGTTGGCCAGGCCGTGCTCTGTTCTTAAGCTTGTTTTTTTTTTTCAAAGTGCCAAGAATAAAATCATTTTCTGGAGGGTGGTATCGACTGACCAGTCTGCTTTTTTCCTGCTCCAAACTATCATTATTATGTCGCTTGAAAACTTTAGGTTACTTCAATTTAGAATTGTGGACATACGATTATGTCTAACTTGTTTGGTGCTGGTAGCAGTCTTAGTCCCTCATGTCAGATTACTGGTATTGTTTACAGACATCAGGGCCCAAGCTGCTTTTGTTGTGCTGTGCTCCGTATGCTGATAAGACAAGCACTCACTGGAAAAGACATCGCCTGTCTTAGTTGCAGGATGGAAGACGATTGTTTACTCAAACTGTAAAAAAGTCCTTGGGCCTCTTCATCTTACCTCCTCATTTCTTTTTCCTCATAACTCAGAATAGCTGCTTAGCCTTATAACTCCTGACGCCTTCACATGACACTTTTGTGTTTTGTGTTTATAGTGCGTCAAGATTAGCTCACCACAGCAAATGAATGAAGCATCAAGAAAACAGCAGGGCTTTTGTTTGAGACGCACAGATAATATCACATACAGTAAGCCCTCTGTGTACAGTAGATTTGCAGTACAAGACGGAATAGAATATTTTTTCTATCTTGAAACATAACTTTGCAATGATTTTTTTTTAGCCTCAATCTCCTTTACCTTAGCTTTTATTGAAACTCCAGCACCTCAAGGTAACAAACACGATTCAGAGTGTTGACAGTCTTGATAAGGATCAATAATGCAGTGGTAGCTGAGTCACTTGAATCATATTTTCTGCTTTTGCTTTTCGCAGTTTTGTCAGTAAAAACATTTAAAGAGCAAAGAAACATGACTACAGCTGCGGAAACAGTACAGTTTTCAAGGATTAACTGAATCGGAGTGGATGAAGGTGTAAGTCAATATGAGTGATATTTAAAAGTTATATAATTTGAGATTTTTTTGTCTAGCAAACAGACAAAATGCAGATGAGCATTAAGATACTTTCATTTACACTTGGCCACATACACACGTTGGCCGGGTCACAAATCTGATTACAGTCTGTCTTTGTTTTACTGGGCCAAATGCAAATCCGGTTTGGTCGTCCTCCAGTCCAGAAGGAGGTATTAATGCACGCATAAAACCCCAGAAGATGAATTTTGCAATTCAGCAGTTAAGTCACAACAATACCAGTGAAGCTTGCCTTAACTAACAACCATCTGCAGTGAAACTTAGGCACATGAACTCACTGATATCGGTGCTATCTCATCCATACAGATCATTCATCAGGTAAACTGGTGCTGGAGTTAAGTTTTCCTTATTACTTTAATGAGACAGAGTGCAAACAGCTCATTTCAGTGCAACTTCACTGTAGCTTCAGCTGCTGTCATCACAAGGAGAGAGGAGACGGATCATGGATAAATTTAGAAAATCAGACAATGGGTGGCTATTTCCACAGACAGCTTATTGACGTAGTTACACTGCAGGAGGAGTAAAGATAATGTATGCATCTTTGAAAGACAGACGCATTGACACCTTTTCAACATTTGGCTAGAATCCAGCCACCTCTAAGTGTGTGAAATGATCGGATTTCTTAAATGCTTCTTGGGCACATACGTATGTAGCGTCTGATGGCTGTCCAGTCCAGCAAGAAGAATGAAATACAAATGGGGTGAAAGGGCAGCTAAAGATCAGCAATTATAAACAGTCTACAGGTGGGAGAAGCTGTAGTTCATGAAACATTCACAATGGAAGGGAAACGGGAAAGTCCAGAAATATGATGATGGCTGTTGATAGCTTGTTGTGAACGGCCGAAGAGCTTATCAACAATACACACTTCAGCCAGGCTTCCCTCCTCACAATGTATTGTTAGACATGTTTTCACAGTATGAACACAGCTAGATGTTTGATGTGATAAAAAAAAAAATCAATCACCCAATACAGGGTCAGGGTTCAGCAGACACATTTAGCTGGTATGTCATGAAATATAGCTACTGTATATCATGCGTTCATCCATCAGTGAATTGTTGACATATTGCCAGTTATACCGAGGCAACATTCAACTTGTCAGGTCCATAAATGAACACATTACTATGGCAAAGTCATTCTGGAAAGTTACATTAAAGCTGAAAATGTGAGTGGATCAACAGGAAATTGATTGATTATTGGTTAGGTGGAACGATATGACCAACATTGTATAGTCTGTCATTTCATATCCAGAGAGTGATAAATATGAAAAGAAATGTCTGTAAATTCAGTTAATTAGAGGTTTATGTTAAATGACCGCTTGAACAGATATTTCTTATTACACCTTTAGAAATACAAACCTTTCTTCAAATTTTCAGTGAGGCATTGAACAAAATGTAACAGTCATGGTTAGACAGAGTCCTTCCTCCTTTGTGGATGATTATATGTGAAGCTGTTAGTAACTGAGTGGAATTGTTCTTTTTGGACACTTTTTGTACAGTTATGGCTGCAGACACTCTCCACCTCCCTATACTCTTATTCTGACGATGACTTATTTGACAGAAAATAGACAAAACACCCAGTCAAAGGTAGATTTGGTTTAAATGATATTGTTATTGTGAATTTGTTTTGCCATGATAACCAGGAGGATGTTGTGAAAATCTAATACTACTTAATATGAAACAATCAAAGTCTTTCTATTGTCAAACGATGTAAATATATATCGTCATATCACACAGCCTTAATTACATTTTCATTTTCAGTAATTCTTTCAAATAAAAATGCCAAAAATGATCTGTTGCAGTCTCTCTGATGATGATAATTGCTGGTATGTTTGTGCTCTATAATACTCAATTCAAATACAATTTATTTTTTTTTTCACGATTTTCTAAAGTTTTGTGAACCAGCTAACTGATTGATCAGGAACATAATCAGAGATTAATCAAATAGAATAGAAATAATTGTTTGCTGCTGTAACACTTGAACGTGTGTCTAACTAATCGAATCGCTGATGGAGAGCGATTGAATTGCCAACTGTATTATAATAATTTTTTTAAGCAAAAAACGCTTAAATGTAATAATTTGCTGCTTGTCTTTGTCATTTATGATAGTAAACAAAGAGTCTTTTGGATGTGGACTGTTAATTTTTCATAAATAATGACATTGCAAAGACAAAGCAACTAATCAATGAATGGTGCGGATCGGGACGTTAATGATGTTGAATATAATTGTTAGTTGCAGCCTGTAACATGGTTATACTCAGCAATGTGTTACTCCAAGAGAAATGTGGTTTTGGAAGCTGTAACACAACAATAATCAGCTCTGTTCAAGGGTTGACTGAAGTATTGCTTCACTGTGGAGCTGTCGTCTTATTCCCGCCACATACACATGCATAACAAACATTGATTTTATGAAAATATGGCTAACTATTTCCTTAAATCCAGACTCAACAGTCCAGGCTATAATTGACTACAGCACATTCACAAACACACATACTGTAAGCTCCGTCCCTGTTTCCTAAACTTCATGCTGTATGTTGTTTGCTGCTGAACCTACTTTACATAAATCTGTTTTCTTTAAGTATGATGGACTGACTCATACTTACAGTTTCTGCTGTTACTTAAGCACATACTGTACTGAGCCCGCTCCTCCGAAAACTAGGGTAATTTGTGTTTTCATTGAGTGCTAATGTGCAGCAGTGTTCTCATTTCTCACTGTGGCGGATGGATCTTTTTTAAGCGCTGCGTGTCGGCAACACAAGGAGGGCCGAGGAGGAGAGGGGTGATTTGAGGTGAAATGTAAACGAGGCTAGTCAGGAAGGATTAGCGTCCTGTGAGCAGCACGGCCCTCCGGCGGCACCCGGCGCTGTGACAATGGCATCTTGTTTTTTGCCGTTTGCCCACAGATTTAAAGCGTTTGGTGTGTATGGCTGTGATTTACAGATTTTATCTAGGTACCGCAGGCATGGATGTGGGTTTTAGAGCTTTTAAGTCTTGAGTCCATGTTTGTCATGTGTGCATTTTTGGCTCCTGTGTGCGGATGTGTTTCTGATTACTGATTAAACTATTTTGCAAGCTAGATTTTTGTGAAGAGACAGAACAGCAGGTTAGTAATGGAATAATAAACGCTGTCTGTCTTTAAACCTTGCTTAGCATGACAGGAAATCATTAATTTGCTGCTTTGTGTGTGTCTTAAATTGAATTTCTGATGTCATTTAAAAAAAAAAAAAAAGTTTTGTCTTTGATATTTGGCTTAATGGGTTGTGCAGGAGCCCTGTTAACTATCCTCTGTGCACGGTGTGCTTCATCAAACGTTGCAGCGTTTCCTGTTGCCATGGTCACCCTCTTGATGCAGCGAGAGAGATGCAGACTGTAGACTTTGCAGATAAAGAAAAAGGCACAAGTCTATTAAGGGAGGCTGACTAGGAAACGCCTAAAACAAAGTGTTAGGGAGGCTTTTTAGTATCAGGCAGTCAGTGAGAATATCACCACAAGCTTCAGTGTTTAAAATATGTTGCAGGGTCGGAGCACCAGCAGTGTTATGGTAGTCTTTGTTGCAGAGCTGCTGTGAAGGTACACACTGTACTGGAATTTACTGTATGTGATGATGAGCATCTGCTGGCATCCACATACAAATCAAAAGTTACGTATTGTGTGTATGAATTAGGGTTGTCACGATACTAAAATTTTGAACTCAATACCGATACTCAGGAAAATATCCGATACTCGATACCATTTTCGATACCACAAGGATTTAAAAAAGACTCCAAAATTTAAAATAAATATTTTTATTAAAAAGAAAAATGCAAAAATAACCTCTGTTACAACATGTAACAATTAACAGAACCACACCTTAAATATTTATAATAAAAAACAGTTGTGCAAAAAGACACTGCAGCTATGATAACAAGTTTCAGGTCTGAGGTAGTGCAAAAAATAATCGGTATCGATACTTTTGAAAATGAGTATCGTATTCGATACAACATTTTAGTATCAATACTTTTTGGAGTTTCGATACTTTTGACAACCCTAGTATGAATACATCTGAATACATATTTCTGTTCTGCTTCAAGCATTATACACGTGGTATGACTTTTAAAGGGACAGCTCACCCCAGAATCAAAAATATGTATTTTCTCTCTTAAATGTAGTGCTATCTGCCATAGAGATGTCTAAGGAATGGTCACACTTTATAATAACCATCATTAATAAACGGTGCATTTTCAGTTAATAGTTATTTCACTCCAAATTATGTCTAGATGATCCACACAGTATTTGGTAACCACTTAAGTATTATACACACAGATTGCAACTTTACAATGAATAATTGCCTAATAAATTCTTTATAAAGCATATTATTTTACATAGAGCCCAACTGATTTCCGATTTTTGTGCCGATAGAGAAATAAGAGAGTTAACAAAATCTGCTTGTATACACATTATCCATAAACACATTTTTTCTTTTTCATTGAGCTCTTAAAGGTGTTTTTGATGTGGGGATGTATGAGGTACTTGTCCCTGGTCAGTGTGTTACCTGCAGTAGATGACCGTCAGCTCTCTACCTGTGTGAAGAAGCAGCGAGTAGTACCGGCAGGAAGCCGGGCTTTATGCTGCTGTATAAACCAAACCAGCAACAAGACAAATTTTATATATACAGTTTGAGTGTATGCTATGTTTTGAACATGTTTGGTGCCTTATGTTGCCATCAAACAACGCTACCTTCCATCAACCATACAACGTCCGTGTTTGTACTCACTGCTTCTCCACACAGGTGGAGAGCTGACGGTCATCTACTGCGGGTAACACACTGACTTGGGATATGTTCCTCATACAACCCCACATCAACAGACCAGAGCTATCCCTTTAAATGTTATCATCAAACACTTTATGAGGCCAAACCAGATTCATCCTCGATGGTGGCAGGATATTTTACCATTAATCAAAAAACTTTGACGTTAGCACACTGAAACAGAAAAAATTCACTCCAACCCAAACATCTTTCTCCAATCTGAAAATAATATTCAACATATGTGTTGAGACCGTTATATCTGTGATAGGCCAATATCAGGCTCTAATTTCATTGTTTGTTAACATTGAAATAACTATTAACTTAACTTATCCCTTTTTAATGATGGTTTAGTGTTACTGTGTCTTTCCAGAAATCATGACCCAGTTACTCAAGATAATCCACAGAATTTGCTGTGAGCTGTTTCATAAAAGAACTGTTTTATTTGTGAAGGCCAAGTAACTCAAGTAATTAAGATAGTTAACAACACAGTTAAGGTTAAGGACACCATTAAGGTTTATATCACTTATCCTTGTACACTTTTACAACACATCATCCTTAATTAGATGCACTTAAGAAGCTGTGATGCACTCGCTTGAAACGTGATGTTTTTTTCCCCTGATGTAAAGAATATACAGAATATATAGAATCTGAAAATATAATGTATTTAAAATAAAGACTGTCTTTGGGCTGCCGCAGCTTTGTTATACTCTTTTGCTGAGTTACCTTACTAAAAGAAGAATTTTAATATTTTGTAGTATTTCTGACATAACCTTGTTTTTTTACTTTCTTTTACCGCCACATTTATTTGTTTAAGTGTGGACCATATGTAACTATTTGTGTCTTTAACTTTGACACACTGAACTCTGTGAACTCTCTGAATTCTGTTAACCTCACCCCCTGGCATTATGAAATCAGTGGTGGAGGAAGTTTTCAAGACCTTCACTCAAGTTAAAGTATCTATACAACAATGTAAAAATGCTACATTTACAGTAAAAGTCCTATGTTTACCGCAAAATGTAAAATTAATGGTCATTGTTTAGAGTGGAAAACACTGTTAAGTATTTAGTGGCACTGTTAATAACTCAGATCTGTAATTCCACCCCGACTGCATGCTGCTTTTTGTAAGACAACGGAAACCAAAACGGATGGAAAGCATCGCTGAAACCTTACCTAATGTGTTGTTTTTTAAAGGCCTTGAAGCCATCTTGAAAGTAACTTGTAACTAAAGCTGTCATATAAATGTAGTGGAGGAGAGAGAAACAAACATTTCCTCTGAAATGTTTTGATGCGGATGTCTGAAGTCGCATTTCCCTTAAAATTGTACTTAGACACAGTACTTGAGTAAATGTACATAGCTACTTTCCACCGCTGCATGAAATAAAATGTAGTTATATCTACTGTATGACAGTAACAGCTGTTACATTATTGATGATGTGCCTCCTCAGCTATTAAAATGACTGGGTATCATTTAAAATGTGTTAGTGACAGTTTCAGTAAAAGGGGGGAAATCCTCAGTATCCTCCACTCTGGTGGAAAAAAGCTCTGACTAACTGGTCCAGCTTTTGGGATTTACTTGTGACCTTCTCCTTTCTTTATCCTCTACAGGTCAGTTGAAGCTGAAAATGAGTGCAGTAGGGGAAAACCCCCTGGACCCTGCCACGCCGGAGTCACGCAAGAGGAAGGGCTCACCATGCGACACATCAGGGCAGAGGTAAAGATCAGACCTCATGTTTTTGTTTTTTTATGACTGTGGCGTTACATTACACACAATACATACAGTAACACACAACATGGTGCTGTGTAGAAGCATGTGTTCATAGCGACAGAAGGTTTTAGATAGCTCTATTTGATGATCAAATATACATTGTTGAAAAGTGAGACTGAGAGTGATCCCATTGTAACGATCCAATTGATATTTGAATTGATCTGCAGTATGTAGTATTGGTAGTGTGGATATTTTTGGAATGATCCACCCACCCCTGCTATTTTCTAAAGCCCACAGTTTGAGTTGCCGCTCTGTTTTTAATCAGTAGGAGCATTCATGGATGTACTATAATACACCACGGGCGCATTAAGTTCTCATAAACATTCAGTCAAAAACATCCAGTCAAAAACATCAGCCTTTTTACTTATTCGGCTAAATACTGTATGTGTTATGTTTTTGTTATTTTTGGCACAAAATATTGGGTGGCCAAAAATTTGGTGAATCCCAACATACAAACATCTATATAATATATGAGCAGATATATACAGATACATGTATTGTATCAGTGTTGGAATGTAACTAAGTACATTTACTGAAGAACTGTTCTGAAGTAAAGAAGTACCTCAAAATTGTGCTGAAGTGTTTCCATTTTCTGCTACTTGAAGCTTCCTGATCACTACATTTTAGAGGTATATATTGTCCTTTAGACTCACGATATTCTTTTTTTCTGATTTCAGTACTAGTAACTTAACTTTGCATGTGATGTCAGAGCCAAAGCAGCACATTTTAAAGTTAATATATGTTATTGGCAATCACATAGAAAAGAAAAAACACTGACTCCGATCAAATACCTTAGGACCTTTACACAAGTACTGTTTGTATATGCTTTGTAACATGATCTCTTTACTCTTACTCAAATATGACTTTTGGGTACTTTTTATAAGGCTGGTAGTGTTAAGATGATGATAAAGGCTTTAAGAGCCTGGAAGTTTTTGGTTAAATACGTTATAAGTGCTTGAAAAGAGCTTGAATGTTACTGTGGATGTGAATCCTGGATAATGCGAGGCCACTGCGTGATGACGAGCATCAGATTATTGGATAAAAAACTTCCAAACATGATCATGACAAATGACTCCTTGTAATCAAACCATTTTATGTGGATCTAAATAAAGCTTCATCTCATCTCCCTTCACTTCTCATGCTCCTCGCAGTAATTTGGCCTCATAAAAACCCACTTACTCCCTCTAGAGAGCTCAAGAGTGGCTTGATGAGTGACGATGTGTTGTTGGAGGACCCGTGGCTCACAGAGGCATATCAGTCACTGGTACTTGGAGCAGAGTGGAGACTCTGAGAGGCCTTTTTTCAGTGCTGTCTTATGTGTGACGTGTTTAGTATATGCAGGTTGAGAAAAAGGAAATCCTGTCTCAGTTTAGGGCCTTGATTTTAAGGTTCGGGTTAAATGGAGCTGTAGGTTTAAGGTCGGTCCTGTAGCAGTTGAAGAATGAATGTTCTCAGTGTATTTGTGAGAGAGAAAGTCTATAAGGCCTGATAGCTGATGTAAGCTGATGTAAGAGCCCTGCTAGCATTTCTACAGCGACTACACGCAGCAGCCACTGACCTGCGCATTCACAGAGCAGCGTCCTCCCCCTCCTCACCCCTCCCTCCCTCGGCCACCACGCCTGTGTGTTCTGGCTGGCCAATGCACTGACCTACTTTTGCTGTTGTCGTCTCACACACACACACACACACACACACACACACGCTCACACTCACATATACACACATTCCTTTTTTCATGTTTACCACATACCTTGCTGTAACTCGTCGGGTTGGACGTATGTTATTGAAACTGGAGAATAAAGTGAAGCTCGAGGCTGAGCGTAGAGACAGAAGAGAGCGGAGTTAAAGGCAGATTTGAGCCTGTTTCTAAATATTTTGTGTCGATGTCAAGCTCACTCACTTATGGCAGCTTTTATGTTTACATGTTACAGAAACTTAACAGGCAGTTAGATGAGAAACCTGTGAACTTAAACAGCACACTGTGGTGTTATTTAAACCACCTGTTCTTTTGTCTTGTTTTGTTTTGTTTCTCTTTTTTGACTAAGAAACCAGTTCCAGTTGTTCACTTTTGTGATGTTGTGAGTCTGATGAACAGAAGGTTGAATGCTCCAGTAAACTGCACTTTATCCGAGGTAGTGAATTTAACTAAAGATCAAGTCTGCAGCTAATGATAATTAAGTAATCCATCGATTATATTCATTTTATAAATGTATTATTTTAATAATCAGGGAAAAATAACGCAGTTGTGACCAACTCGGGCTTGACGGATCAATCTGCTCGGCCAATATATCAGTTGACATTGGCTTACTTCAGATTTATCACCGTATCAAAGTATAAATACCAAAAAGATTTCACCCTAGAGACTAAAATATTTGTCACAGGTCATTGAAATATTTAATCTCCATGACATGGATTGTTACCTGAAAATATATATAATTCTGTAACAATTCTTATAAAACAAATTAAAGGTATCCTTGTTGATAATGTTATTTATAAGTGTATTTATATTTGATGTTTTTGTTATGTAAATAACAGCTATTAGCAGATGTTTTATTCTAGGCACTTAAAGCCCTCAACGTTATCTGTATCTGCCTCTAAAATCCAGTATTAATTCAGCTTTATGACAAACAATCTAAAACATAAACATTTACTTTACTCTCATAGAAGACAATTAAATACTTACATTTAAGTAGCTGGAACCTGTGGAATTTATCAAATAGAAAACTTACTGATTAATTTTGTGGATCCACAAATCAATTCATTATTTATCATTTCACCTTTATTAAAGATATATTATACTACTAGTGCCCCTCTCAGCCATGCAACAATAAACTCAGCTCCACTTTCCCTCCATGCTTCTGTCTTCCTTCTGGGGATTTCCCGCCGTGGCCCCTCGTCGTTCTCTCAGCAGGAGAGCCTGTAAAACGACAATTATTAACGTTCTTCTTGTCTCAGCACATCCTCAGCTCTCTCACCAGCTTCCTATTTTTCTCCATGCATTTCCTCACTGCTCTGTCACTCACAGCAACTCAACAGTTTGACACAATGATAATAACAGCGTGTTTTGTAAAAGCGTCTTTGAGTCGCTACACAAATAAAACTACTGACTTGTTCCAATACAGATTATTTTGACACTTTTAATGCAATGTAAATGTATTTTGTGGAGGAAATGGATTTGCTTAAATATGAGATCAGATTATTTTGTCCAAACTAAGTTACAAAGTATTTACCTTAATTTTTGTTTTTAGATGTTGTTATATTTGATTAACTTAGTTTTTTTAATCACTGTTTGATACAGATTCTGAAATATGTTTTATTACTGATGTTATACGGATAATACTCAAGGCCACAGTGTTAATTTTATAATGTGCCACAGCAACGTAGTTTATATTTCTCGTGGTCAAGGTGGTGCTGTCAAGGTTTCGATAGCAGACTAGATTGATTGACAAGAAATCAATGAAAGCAGTTGTTTTAATAATTAACACAATTTTAACATTTAGCTTCTCTGATGTGAAGTTTTGCTGCCTCTCTCTGTCCTACATAGTAATAAACTGAATATCTTTGGTTTTTGGACTGTTGGTTGGACAAAAAATGGAGAATGAAGCCCAAGATCAACCCAGGAACAGGAAGTTGACTAATTAAGACAATCAACAGAAGATCAATTGATATTGGAGAAAAATCATTAGTTGCACCTCTAACATTGTGAATCTGGTGTACCTTTTTTCAAAACATCCATAGGCCAGGGTTTACATGTTTGAAACTCATGGTTGTCTACGTACATGTCCTTTTGTCCCCCTGCAGTCTGGAGAAGCGGAGGCGGGAGCTGGAGTGCCGCTACATCGAGGAGCTGGCTGAGCTGCTGTCGTCGAACATGGGCGACATCGCAAGTCTCAGTGTCAAGCCCGACAAGTGCCACATCCTCAAGAGCACCGTGGACCAAATCCAGCAGATGAAACGGCGTGAGCAGGGTGAGACACACACACACACACACACACACACACACACACACACACACACACACACACACACACACACACAGAGCCCTCAAAGATGTTTTTCAGCGATTAAAATGGAGTTTATTTGTATTTGCATAATTCTCATCTCAAACTGAAAATTGTTTTTATTTTATGATGAGATTTAAAAATTAATCTCACACATTCTAACAAACAAAAGCGTACAACAGTTCTTTATTTCTTCTCAGTGGATTTATAACGAATAAAATATGTATGTATCCATGTGTGGAATTTTGAGAATTACTAATGGCTTTCAGGTCCAGTTCAAGAAGTGACTAGATGAATTACAGGTGACTACATTTGCATGTTATGAAAGGAATTCTTTGGAATACAGCATGTTAACTTAGGGAGCATTTCTGTGGCCACATTTCCATGCAAAAGTATCAGAAAACATTCTTTTACAAGGACAAAAAGCTTCTTTCTTCAGCCAGTTGTTGTCTGCCTTTTCATCGAGGTCTAAAGACAAGCAAAGATAAGGCTAGTTTCTCCACTGATGTATGAAAAAGAGAAACGCGACAGTGTTGTTAGTACTCAACATTTTTATTTGTGACTTTTCAACAATAATGACTGTACGTCACAGGCTTTTGTCAGTCACTTCCTGTCGATGTGTCGAAGCTTGATGTACAAAAAACAAACTGGTTCGTGGCTGCAGATGTTTAAAAATGGCGGCTGGAAGTATTCAACCAATCGGAATTGTTCAGCAATGCAAGTCCTATTCCCAACAGTCTTGTACTTTTGGAAAGTACAACCCCACAAGCAGGGACTTTTTGGGTGGTAATATAATGTACACTGAACATAATTAAGATGCTGGTCCCTGTGGAGGAAACACACTGAGTTCCTCCAAAAGTTCCTAGTTCCTGGAGAAAATTCCTGCAGTGGAAACACTGTTTATGTCTTCTGTATTAGGTTTTTTTAATTGTTTTTTTGTTTCCTCCGGACAGAGAAAGCAGCTCTTCTGTCTCCAGATGATGAGGTGCAGAAGAGCGACATCTCCTCCAGTAGCCAGGGGCTGGTGGAGAAAGAGGCACTGGGGCCCATGCTGCTAGAGGTGAACACACACACACACACACACACACACATACCACCATTGCTGGGATTTTTGCTCATGACACAACCTCCAATCACATTTTCTTCTTTCTCTTTTTCCGTCTCCTTCAGGCCCTCGATGGGTTTTTCTTCGTTGTCAACCGAGAGGGCCGCATAGTCTTCGTTTCCGAGAACGTGACGAGTTACCTTGGATACGCCCAGGAGGAGCTGATGACCTCGAGTGTCTACAGTATCCTCCACGTGGGAGACCATAATGAATTTGTCCGCAATCTGCTGCCCAAAAGCCTCGGTGAGTGAGCTGAGAAAACCGTCTTCTGTCAAATGTTTTAAATCCTAGATTTAGATGCCAGTAGGAATTATGTTTTAAAAGCTACTGATAATTTCATTTACAATATCTTAAGATTTTATGCCAACGAACCCACTGAAAAGGGAGTAAAGGTCAGGAGATACATTTTGACTGAAAAATCAGTTTACAGTCCTCAATTAACTGGGATAATTGATGGAATACACTGTATATAACGCTAACTTGAAGAGCTGTGAAGAAATGTGGGTGACAAACTGTCGAAATAATAAATGAACACAGCTGTAGGTGCTCCACACAAAGCTGCATATGTGCTCTTAGAGGGGGGAAATGGTAAAGAGAGTAAAGAGCATGAGTGGATGGGTTAAAGGAGTGAGGGAGGAGTGAATCAATGACTGTCTGCACTAACCTTATTTTATTTTTTAGCTACAACCTTGAGAAGAGATTATAATAAAGGGGGGAAGGACAAAAGATAACATAGTGCCGACAACGATAAGGTTCAACAGTTGGATTTTCTCTTGAACTCATCCCTTTAAATGTTGTGCCATTCACCACAGTTTCCCTTTCTTCCTGGGAACTCTATGTTGTTGTGCATGACAGTAAAGAACTTGCACTTGAATTCATTCTTATTATTATGGTGTGAAGCATCTGCAAATTCCTGCTGCATAAATTCAGCGTATTGAATTGATTTTTAGAAGCTACAAACTGGAAAGCTTTGAAACATTTGAAAAAAAAAACAATCTGCAGCATTTTTAAATACCTGAATCATCAGTCATCACCTATGTATATACAGTAAAGTAACACCAGAACAAAGAAAGATGATGATGTGATAAGCTACAAACAATTACAACCGGTACACAAAGCTGTTTCTGTTTGACAACATGTCAAAGTTTAATCTGATTTCTCATCATAACTTTTGTACTTTTTTTGGCACTATGAATGTCTTAAGTTACTGTTAAAAAGTCCTGAAAAAATGTAACTTGTTCAAACCTGCCGAAAGCTTTACAGCGAATAACAGGTTAAACAATTAAGTTAATTTTCAAAAAAGCAGTTTGTGGGTCTAATTTTGAAGCAAATCTAAAGTTTTGGCAGTGGCACATTTCCCAATTTTTCTAATCTCGCAAATTGCTGATGAACTTGAGTTCTGCTTGACTTTTGCAAACTCATGCATGAATCACAAGTATGCTGTTCATTTTGATGAGTGACATGTTCAAAATGAGCAAAACAAGGATCTATTTTTGCAACTTGCAAATTTGGTCAAAAAACCAGGACAGCTCTAGTGTGAAGAATTTAAATCTTTAAAAGACATCATAAGTAACAGTTCTGCATTAAAAAGTCTCAAAATGGCTAGACATTGTTATATCATCCCAAATATTTTCAACAAAGTTCAAACTCAGTCATCTGTCATTTTGTTCTGGGTAAGTTGTGTTTAACATCGTTGCCCCGTCTACTTGTGCAAACATTGGGGAAACATGGGAGACACCAGAAGAAAGTTGTTCAACCGGCTAGCTAGACACTCTATTGTTTACTATTGTTTGTTTGCTTACTTGAGATGCAGCATGTTTATTAATTTTCATCTGCAGAAGCGGTTGTCGAATAATACAGACAGCTCCCATGAGCCCGCTCAACTTCATGATGTCACCAAACTCCGTCTTTTATTATTGTTTTGATGTAAAGACCCCTAGTGGCAGAAAATGAACACTATGCAATTAAATCAAGGGAATGAGAAAATCTAACAGAGGTAACAATAATTTGATCTAATTTAATTGCATCCAGCATTTAGATATCAGTTGTGTTGACCATGTTGTTACTCAAAACCATGTTAAGTGTATTCCTTTCCTCATGAAATATTACAAAACCATTTTTGTAAGGCAATTTTAGAATTTTATTTGAAATGAGTTGTCTTCTCTCCTGCTGGTGCATTTCTATGTTTGTTTATCCATTTTCTATCCAGCGGTGACTATGTCAATAACTGCAGTCACCAATAAGTCCTTGAAATAGTGTGAAAACATTGGCAACGTTTTGTATTGCATCACACAAGAGCAAACAAAACATTGGCCCACTCATCAAAACAAAAACTCCACTGGTTACCTCTAAGATACTCCCGAGGGAAGTATTTATTTCCTTTGTGTTGATAAGTTGAAATTGTAGTTTACTCCTCATATTAAACTCTGTTTTTTTTTTTCCCCCTTTGTCCAGTAAACGGTGTGCCGTGGCCGCAGGAACCTGGCCGAAGGAACAGCCACACCTTTAACTGTCGCATGCTGAAGAGGCCGCCGGACGAAGTGGATTCAGAAAATCCAGAGGCTCGGCAGCAATACGAGATCATGCAGTGTTTCACCGTGTCACAACCACGGACCATGCAGGAGGAGGGAGACGGTACGAACAAACGCATAAACACACACAGTCAGCAGGCTTTTTCTAAACTCAGACAATAGATTGTACATTTGTTAAAGCCAGTATCAATGAAGAGAAATTATGCAAGGAGAGCTGATCATAACATGATAATTAATCTTTTTACCTTTATTTTGTCTTTATTTCTTTCAAGACTTTTGTTCCCATTATCTTGAACACTGTTATATGAAATGTATTTATTGTATTGTCGACTCTTTTATTTTCCTAACCCAATGTGACCATTTGATTGAACCTCATCAGGAAAAAAAGCAGTTTTAAAACCTGTAGTTTCTTGTCACAAGATTCTTTTATTTTTCTGAGTATTAAGCATTTTTGTGATGTCTAATTTTCCTTCCGAATTCAACAAAAGCCAAAAGTCCTTGAAATCCAGGAACTGAAACCTCTGTGTTTACTGCATTTGGTTAAAACATCTTTTTTTAAATGCTGAAATCAATATTACTGCTTTAACCATCTCCTGCTTCTAAACTGAGCCGTGGTGGCTCCAATATATGCTGGTGAATCCCAGTTAACATTGTTTGTTCATGTGGAAAATTGCAATACGGGATCACGAAACCCAATCATTGAAATGTTCCACACATGACTCATTGAAATTCTCTCCTTTTGGTGAGTGGAGATAAACATTACAATATCGAATAGTTTTAGCTGTTTATTTTGATTTTTCAGTGTACTCTATATTTAGACCAAAAAATCAACAAACGTTAAACTCATCGAAAACACATTTTGGGTATTTTTATGATGCTATTACCTCTATTTTTCCTGTGTACAGAGTGTGGGCTGTGTCAGGAATGAATCCACTTTGACAGATCGGTTTGGCACGTTGTTGATTGATTTTTTTAGCACATTTTTACTTTTTAACCCCTAAGTGAAGGTTTTAATTAGTGTTAGAGCAAAGTTCAGAACAGAATTTCAACATTTCATATTTTTTGTCATTCTTTGTTATCGTGGCCTTCATGAAATTGTATGAATTATTAACTGTGCTATAAAGTTGACAAAAATGTGTCCTTGTGGATCATAGAATTGTACTTACAGTATCTTGCTTCGCTCTGCTTTTGTGTCAGAGTTCCAACATCTGTTTGCATCTCAGATATGATTGACAGCTCACTCCTCACACATTTCTACCTTTCATTTGTTGTTTCTTTTTATAGTCAGACAGAGAAACCAAAATTAAGATCATATTTTTGAGTTTTCACAGGCTGTCATACAACGAAAATAAAGATAAATATAAATCTTGTGTTTCATGTTAATTGGGTGTTAATGTAAACCTGGATCATGTTGCATCTTTTCCGTGGCAATTGAGAAATTTGTTGACCCAGAAGTCTCATCTGTTCTTTTAACAAAAACAACTATCTTGTTTTGGTTTTCTGTTTTTATTTGGCTTTCAGAATGAGACATACACTGATGCACACACCTCATCACTTGTGTCCTTTCTGTCTCCAGACCTGCAGAGCTGCTTGATCTGTATTGCCTGTCGGATACCTCGCTCCCAGGCTTTCAGCACTGAGTCTTTCATCACAAGGCAGGACCCCACAGGTAACACACACACACACACACACACACACACACACACACACACACACACACACGCACACATTCATTTAATTTATTATCCTTTTGGAAGATATTTTTTTTGTCTGTGGAAACTGTCAAACAAACACAGCCATAACAATTACAATCAAAGACAGACAGTTAACAACAAGGAGCTTCACAACATCACCAACAATAAAGAATATAAATACACCAAAATGCAATTGACACACGCCTCATACCACGAGGATTTGTTTGTTTAAGCCCATAAAAGGATGCGCCCTGAACCTCCTCCCTCATGGTAATGATTCATATTTACTCAAAGCAGTGATAGACTGTGTAGTTGCTGACCTGCAATCTTGCTGAACATATAAACAATCTTGCTGAGTTTATTGTAGTTGACTGCAGATGGCGAAAATTACCAGGCTATGAAGCTGAAAGTTAAAATTAGGAGTAGAGGGGCTGATATTCAGCATTTTTCCAGTCATCAGTATCTGTGATTTTTCTGTCAGATTGCCCATAACATAATGTAATTTAAAAACGTGCTACTTTTCGGCTCCGATGCAGCATCCTCTCACACAATTCTGCCTACAACAATATCTGATTGGTAACATGTCACAATTAATAGCCCATAAACACTGAATAATCTAAATCTGCATAGTAACCAGTCGGTACATTTTTAAATAAATGTATTGGAGAGGAAGTATTCATTTCTACTGCAAATGAACATCCGCCCCAAAATATCGATTTTCACTCTCCTTGATTTCTAACGAACGGGTATCAACCCTGAAATAGCCATATTGATCGACCCCTTGTTAAAGTATTCCATACAGATGATTGATAAAAACAGAACCAGTATTTGTCTGTCTGCCTCCAAACTTGCCAAAGCTTTGGCATAAAGTACAGTCATAATCCTGACAGCTGTGTTTATATCCCATGACAGTTTTTTATCAACTGCTGTAAACTCTAGATATTTATAGTCATTTCGGTCAGCTTCACCATAGGTCAGAATACGGTGGTACTTTTAGAGATGTGCTCCACATCACCACAGTCAGAGAGAGTGATCACTACAGGAAAGCAGCAGAATACACAGGCACTCTAAACATGTCCCACATTTGTTTTCTTATTTTATATAAATATGATGCATTTTCAGATTTGAGGAGCATTTTAGGAAATGTTCCAACTCCAAACCATAGAATTCTTCATGGTGGTTCACAGTATGACTCCTGAATGTTTGGAGGCTACTGCAGATGTTCAATTCTGTGTATACTGATCTTTTCTGTGTGTGTGTGTGTGTGTGTGTGTGTGTGTGTGTGTGTGTGTGTGTGTGTGTGTGTGTGTGTGTGTGTGTGTGTGTGTGTGTGTGTGTGTGTGTGTGGTGCTCCGCTCCAGGGAAGATCATCTCCATAGAAACAAGTGCTTTGCGAGCGACAGGGCAGCCTGGCTGGGAGGACCTGGTCAGGAAGTGCATCTACGCATTCTTTCAGCCGCAGGGCAAAGAGCCCTCCCACGCCAAGAAGCTGCTGCACGAGGGTGAGTAGCCAAGATTGATCGCCCAGCTTTACTCCCAGAAATCATTGACACCCTCTCTGCAGGCTTCATCAAGGTTACCAGAGTTCACCCATTCAAATTCTGCATCACTTTGGAGTAAGTGTACTGTATATGCAGATGTTTCTATAAGAAAACAAGGAAAAGTTTTTAAAGGCAAGCGGAATAAGAGGGATCGGATTAGATGGCTCCAGTCGAGGGCTGCAGATACTAATGAATTAATTGATTGATTGTTTTATTCATGAAACCTCAGAAATAGTAAGAACCTAAATTTAGAGGTTTTTACTTTGGGCGGTCCAACATACCAAAACACAAAGTTTCACTTGATATGCTGTTGTATAACAACAGACAAAAACAAGCACAAACATCCCCGGTAACTATCAAAGGTTTTGTTTTGAAATGTTACTTTGAAAACTAGTGCCTCATATATGACTCTCAGATGGGAGTCCTTGAGACATAGGATTCTGTAATACTGATTTGTTTGATCACCTTTCAGGGACAAGATTCTGGTATCGGACGCATTCTGGTTTCCATTTGTAGACAGAGTCGTAAAGATATTTGTGCTCATTTTGGTTGCAAATAAACAGAAAAATGATGGAACACATTTGCTCGCATACTCTCTCCAAAACCAGACGGCGTGTTCACATTAGTGTCCAAGTATCGAAAGTATCGCCCTCCTCTCCAACAGCAAGTTGAAATCCTCTTGATTCTTTTCCCGTGGTATCAAAGATATAATTGAATATCGATTATTTTTTTAAGGTGTTGATGTTAGAAATTCCAGTATCGTGTCAACACTAGTTAGTGTGCTAATGAATCAAGATTCATCTCTTAACTTCAACTTTATTGTTGCTGGCTAAAACCAATTTTAGCTGGCTAAAACTGTTTTTAGCCAGCGTTTTAATTGACAGAGAAATGGACAACCAGTTAATATCAAAATCGTGTGCTCAAAATCGTGTTTCTACCGCATGTGTTGAACACATGTGGTAGAAACTCTTATTACATGTTGACATCAGGTCAGATGTGGATCCAGTAAATCCAAACCAAAGTTATGTGATGTGGTGGAGCCCAGAAGAAGCATCCAAGACCATCTTCTTTTCCAACACTGAAAAATTAGCTTTTCCCTATCCAGGTCAGGCTGCTGTTTTAAGTGCAAACCTTCTTTTCATCCTTAGATATAAAGTGAATACACATTGATAAGAGGATAAAGATTAGATAGACCAAACTTTGATTATACCAACACTGGAAACACTTTTGTCATTTGGGCCTTTGGGGGAATTAAAGCCTGAAAGCAAGAGGTGAGACCAACGTCTAAACTTTGTTTTTGTGTCTTTCTCTTGCCTTCGGTGTGTTTATGTGTGTTTTGGTATTAAGTGATGACCCACGGCACCGCTATCAGCCCGCTGTACCATTTCACGTTAAGCGATGGCACTCCGCTCAGCGCTCAGACACGCTGCAAATTCTGCTGCCCCCCCAACCCTGACGTACAGCCCTTCATCATGGGCATTCACACTATTGACAGGTACTGTGCAGGACACGTTACACACACGAAAAAACACACTTCCATGTATTTCAGCTGTACATTATAATCCTTTTTAATTCCAAAAATTGTTTTGTAGCACAGCGAACGGAATGAAAATCTTGTTGTTCTTCCACTTGGTCTCCTCAGGTTACCGTAATCTTTTCTTTCTCTTCTTTCTTCCAGGGAACACAACACTGCTAGCTCTCAGGAAAACACTAACCCCAGCCTTCCACCCAACCTCGGCAGCCTTGCCCAAACTCCCTCCCGCTCCCCCTCCCTTCTTACCGGCAGCAACTGGACCCAAGGCTCAGGCGCTGCCACCTCGGGCCTTCACCCCAACAACAGCAACGCCTCCTCCCACGGACACAACCCAGCCACACCCGCAGGCTACCTTACGCCCAATCGGACCTGCTCCCAGGTCAACAGCCCCTCTCCTTTGAGCAGCCCACTCACAGCCACCCCTACCTCTTTTGTGTCACCCAGGATGCCACGGGCCAGTCCTGGGTTAGGGGGAAGTCCTCGGATACCGGGGAACCCCTTCTCTCCTTCCACACCGGGCCTCCATTCCCCAGCTGGGGCACCAAGCAGCGGAGGCAGCCTCAACAGGCAGCAGTCTGGCAGCGACGGTAGTAGCAGTGCCAGCTGCGCGTCGACGGGATCCTTCTCCCTGTCCTCTCCTGTCCCTCAGAGACAAGCCAGTACACCCTCCGGATTCTCTAATCGGCCGCCATCAACAAAACCACCAGAGGGAGGAGAAGGAGGGGGTGAGGACTCTGTAAAAGCCCCCCTTCCTTCTGCCTCACAGCTGGGCAACCCCAGACCCAATCAGCTCCTGGATAGCAATGGAACAGGAGCTGAATCTAACAACAACAACAACAATAGCATCCACTGCAACTCATCACCTCATCCTCCAAACCCTCCTCCTGCTGCCCCTCAGTGCCCCGCCTCCCACAGTACTCTAACAGAACGACACAAAATTCTGCACCGGCTGCTCCAGGACAGCAGTCCCAATGACTCCTCCACCACCATCGAGGACGGAATAAACAAAAACCAAGTCGAGATCAAGAGGGAGCCGCCCGCCAGTCCCGCTCTGACTGCAGCAGCTGCCAAGTCTAGCTCCAGAGAGCCGCAGGACCATCAACTGCTACGCTTTCTCCTTGATACAGACGAGAAGGTGACCATTAAGTATAACCTTTATATCTCGTTCTGTACCAACAGTGTTCAGGCTTTGTTTGTTTTCATTGACATGTTTTTAGGACTCATTTCATTCTCAAAAAAAAAATCCCTAAATGGATCAATTGTACATCCCTACTAACTTATATGTCAGCATTGGCATCCACCCTGTAACATCCATATTTTTACCTACCTGAAGTGTAATTTGTTTTCACAGGACTTGGGCGACCTTCCACCTCCATCAGCTCTAAGCCTGCAGACGGTTCGAGTTAAAGTGGAGAAGAGAGCCAGCGTGGACGGAGGGACCTGCTCGGGGTTGACCGTTGCCGTGGGAGGGGGGTCAAAACCTGCAGGAGTCTCCAGCAGCACCGCTTGTGTCAGTCCCAAATCCAGCCCCATCGGAGAGAACCGGCGAGACAGCCGCAGGGACAGCCGAGACTCGGTACGGTTATTGTCAATGTCTTGGTGGTCAAATCACAAAGATTTGATCTTCTTACTACTACGGAGATAACAGAAGTCCCATGAACCTGCTGCTAACAAATGTGCTTGATTATGTTTTAGGTAATTCATCTTCATTCATCATTTTAAAACTGTTATATCTCACTTGGTATATAACTTGGTTATAAATCTCAAAAATAAATACTTGTAAAGATCCTGCATATCCTCTATCAACCCACACAGGTCATGTTAATTATTATGCCTGATAAGTTCTCTTATCAGTAATATGTGTGGGTGGGTACAAACAGCATTTGACTCTCCTCTCCTGTCCTCCCAGGATGGTAATGGATCATAATCGTAAACATAACCAGAATTTTAAATTATTTAAATGTCTTAGGCTTCTGTATCAGTAACTGCCTTGATGAGGCTGTTGATCAGAAGTTCAGAATTTGAAGATGATATACATGCCATTCACTCCTCCTAGATATCACATGAGAGCACCAGCATCTCAGACCAAAACAAAGGTGCGGTTCATTTAATGAATCGAGGGGAAGAAATAAAAGAAACCCGTATTTGAACACACACTATTCAAGAAAAACTGTGAAATTTGGCAGTGATGATCAAGTATGCACGGTTTAGCTGTAATATCTGAGCTTCTTACCAGGCTGCCATGTTGAAAACTACTAATGTGTATGCATGGCCACCCGGCTATGAAAGCAAAGAACAGGACACCATTTTTCCATTGAATCTTTGAGTAGCAAAAAATTGTTTGTTGCTATTAGATGTTCAAAATCTCACATCTAATCTTTAAAAGCTTCACCTAGGGTACTCAACAGGCCTCGCTTATCTTCACAATCACTTAAACCCAAGTGATACAACACTGACTTTGGAACCATTCCATTTTCAGGGACATGCACTACAGCAGCAGAGCTGCTCAGAACTGCTGTCGGACTGGCGTGACAGAGCTTAAAGACCTTTAGCCAGTTTAACCAGTACCTCATGCAGAGCTACATGACAAGCAAATTAACCCGTGACAGCAGTCTTTTATTAATCAAAACAGGTTGAACATGCATTCAGCAGATCTCAGCTACTCCAGACTCTGTCCAGCTCGGGCCAGACAGACCAGGGTTTCTGTTATCTGGAAATGAGCTTTGCTTTGGGTTGGTGATGCATGCCGTGAATGGTCTCCCTGAACTGTTTTTAAGTTCAGTAAACACAGATGATATTTGACCAGAACTCCGAAAGGTCCAGGACACCAGGAGTGGCACCAAATCCTTCCTATAGAACCCCTGATTCCGACAGTCATAACAGCTAAATCACCACAGTAATGGCCTGATAATTGAAATGTACATCCTGCTTCAGGGGTGGCCACTGTTGTTTCCAAATTTACACTCTGTGAGACAGATTACTTCACAATTAAGCGTTGGAATTTTCCTCCATTGAGCTTCGCTCCTGCATTGGCAGTTGCCTGACAGCCGTTGTAAATCATGTTGAATGTTTATTTTCTTGGACTTTGTCTCTGCTGTAGGCTCAGCTACCAGCTGCAGCCTTTGAAGCTCACTGGCCTTTGACCTTTTGTCTCTCTCCATCTCTCTGTCACTGATCCTCTGCCCCCCTCCTCTGCCATCCATTCTTCTTTAATTCATTACTTTCACACCATTACACCATTCATCCCTTCATCCGATCTTTCCCCCCGATCTTCCTCATATCCATCCCTTCTCATTTATTTCTGCTCTACTCTCTGTTTCCCGCCCCTAGATGTCTGGTGGCCCTGTTGACATGGACCCTCTCACCCAGCTGCTGCCTGGTCTCAGAGGCCCGAGTGGGGCCAAGCAGGGCAGCGAGGATTCAATAACAACCCCTGGAGGAGGCCCCCAACTCCACTCTCCGGCCCCCCAGCCCCCAGCTCAGCTCCAGTCCCCCGTGCCTCAGCTCCAGTCCCCCCTGTCCCAGCCCCAGTCCCATCCTCAGTTGCAGTCGCCGTCACCTCAGCTCCACTCGCCCTCCCCGCAGCTCAAACTGCAGTCACCCACTCAGCTCCAGCCCAGCGAGGCCAGCACTCCCCGCAACGTAAATGTGAAGAGAGAGCCGCCTGGCACTCCGAACAGAGGTACATGTTCAACTTAGCTGAGACAAGTAAGGAGTAAAGAATGGTACTGCCAGTGGAAAAGGGTGTTTACTGGGGTTTTAAAGTACAGTAGAAATGTTTATTATTTGTACATTTTTATAATTTCATGTCAAGAAATGACATAACAAGTAAATAACAAATATGTATTTATATTTGTTTGTCTATATTATTTATATCCAGTAGTAGTACTTGTATCCAGTGTAGTAGTGAGGTTCAGACAGGTCTCTTTTCATTAATTCATTTACCTACACACTGTTGGTCTGTGTGCCACCTTGTGGCTATTAGGAGGCATTGCAGTGTAACAAGACAACATATGTAACCAGAATAATTTACCTTTCTGCAATATTTCTGAACAGAAGAGAATTGATAATGTCTCTACTAAGTCTCAAATTGTCCGTTTTATACACCAACAGTGGATGCATCATTATATTTTTTTGTTTTTCCTCATTTTCTATGTGCCTGTGTTTGTTTTCCAGGCCTCAGTGATGGCGGTCCTCCCTCTGGCTGCAGCCTCCAGAGTCAGTCATCCTTTGACTTCTGCAACCCCCCCACTCCAAGCCAGACACAGGCGCAAGGACAGGGAGACAGCAGCCCATTCCCAGAGGCAGAAGTCATCAACGCATTCAGTTCAAGCACTGGTACACATGATTTAATGTGATTTCTTTTATTTTTGTGTCACGCACGCAGAGTGCCCAACACTCGTGGGTTTACAAGACACCAAAAGAACAGCTGCAGTGATCAGACATTTTATTTCATTGCAAAATTACAGTTTATTTCAACAAAATGTTCAGACACCTCTCCCACATAAAAAATGGTTCCCCTCCTGATGCACAAGTTAGGTTTTCTTAATCATCCATCCAAAAGAAATCTACATCAATGTGCAGGTCCAACGAGGGCTCCTGTGCAAATTTGAAGCAGTTTCATTGAGATTCAATTTCTGCTTAGTTGTTTCCTTTGGCTTTATGCTCATATAACTATTTAGACATTCATGTGACATCGCCGCAGCATACATATTCTGATAACTGAGGTTGTCCTGAAAATAGAAGTGTATATAGCGAGACTGTGTATTAAAGGGTTGATGTTATACAAGCATTATAATAAAATAAACAAAAAAAAAAAAAAAAAAAAACGGTGAACCAAAAATAGGAAAAAAATACCTGTCAGTCTCGAGGGCCAGTGGTGCTCCTTAGGATAACTGAGCATGTAGTGATACATACAAGAAATCATGCTGTAATACAGTCAAAGTATAGCAGTAAATAATTTTCTTAATTTACAAAAATTGTCCTTGAAAGCGATCTCATGACAGCCGTGGGAACCATGTTTGTTTGTAACTTGATGCTAAATCTTCAGTTGCAGTTAATCTTTGTTGAGTCGACCTCTATAGGTTGAAAGTTTCAGTTTTCCCACATAAGTGACCAGCATCACTATAGGGTGTGGTCAGACTGTATTCTGTTCCCTTTATGACTCCACAAGTGACATAGCTTTACTATAATGTAGACGAGAGCAGCGCAATGCTATATCATTAGAGCATGTTTTTTAAGGATTTTAAGCTGATGTTAACTTACTGCAAGGTGCTACGTATTCTGTACATGAATCTGATTAGTCCACATTCAGTGTTGATAGCTCTTTTATAAGGTGTTACTTGTGGATTTACTTCCTTTTCATCTGTTTCAGGCCTAACCAAGATGGACGTTGGAGACTCCCAGTTCCAGCCTCTGGCGCTGTCGGACACCTTGTCCTTTGATGGCCTTGGAACACCTTTACAAGCTCCCTTGGCATCACCACAAGAGTAAATATTACCGTACCCTCAATACTCACTTTCTTTGTCAATTTCTTTTTAATATTTCTGTGTTTTCCAGAGGTTTGTGGATGACTTGGGCGTACCTATTCCACAGAGGAGTTTGAGGGTCTCCCATGAAGGAACATTTATTTTTCTTACAAAAAAATAAGGAATTTTGAATGATTTTGAACTACAACTACCAGACCTGGAAAATCATTCAATTAGTTTTTAATTTTCTCCCCAAAATGGATTGTGTGCTGCACCTAAGCCTTATGATGGTCTTGAAAACACTGCATTCTGTATAGAAATTGTGGGAGAAAACCCATAAACAAGAAAAGTTGATCTAACCCAGTGACATTAATGTGATAATGTGTACCTGTGCCATAAGACGTTGTGTTTCTCTGTGTGAGCAGGCAGTGCGTGCCCTGTACGCTGGATGAAGTGCTGGGCCCGCCGACTACACCCGAAGGCCGAAGCGATGAGAAAGCTCTGTTAGAGCAGCTCGTCTCTTTCCTCAGTGGGACTGATGAGAGTGAACTGGCCGAGCTCGATAAAGCTCTGGGTATCGATAAAATTGTACAGGTGAGCATGGAGTACCTACAAGAGCCGAGCAGTGGATGTACACAGGAGTCTAGTGAGCAAAAGTGCCCCAAATATATAATTTTAAGACCATTAATTCCACAGGGGTATTGTGATTTATTACAACAAATAAAGCTGTTGCAGAATTGAATTGTTAAGAGCCTTAGCTGGCTGATTAGTGCCACCCAGCTGGATTTACCAAAAACCCTGCTGGACTTCTTTCAAGTAAAACAGAAGGTGTTTGAGCTGCAAGTAATCCCCAACTTTACTCCAGTAGTTCTGCCACCAAACTGCATACTTCCAATGTTGTTTGTAGTCAGTACATAGGCTCATGTGCATAATGAAGTAGAAATGCATAAAGAAACGTCAAAAGAATGTACAGGAATAAATGTGTTTGGGGAAATAAAAGGGGGGTAAATGAATTATGTACATGAATTTATTCTTGTGCATTAAAGGCATATTAATTTATTTATCAAGTTGTTTTTATTTTTGATTTGGGCAGATTTGGTCCTCCATAATTTGAGCTTCAGAAGTCAGTTTAAGGGCTTTCACCAGCTTTTAAGCCTTATTTTATTCACTGTAATAAATAGGGTGATGCCATTGAAGAGGTGAGAGTCAGAAAGTTCTGTAGAAATCAGAAATGTAACTTCATGCAGATTGCATTTAATGGAAGAAAAATATTTCAAAATAAAATATAAAAGGAAAATTGAATCCCTCTACATGTCAGTTGTTTTATATCTTGTTTTTTAATGATACGGCTATGAGCTGTTTCCATTTAAAATAAAAAAACACCTCATTAATAACTCCTTGTTGTATTTTTCCTCTGTCTCTTTCCAGGGTGGCTGTTTTGACCCTTTGGCCCAAAACTTCCCAGCCCAGCAACCCACTGCCAGCCCAATTTCCATGGACCCTAAACTCCCCACCTTCCCATCCCAATTTACACCAGCCTCTCAAGCTCAGTTTCCTCCAGAGCTGGCTACGGTGGGGCCACAGGGCCTGGGGTTCGGGGCCCCCAGAGGCGCTTTCCCAGGTGGGACCACAGGCATTGGGCTGAGGCCAGGTATGGCGCGACCACAGGGGATAGGAACTCCGCTCCGGCTGCCTCCTAACCAACTGCGCCTACAGCTGCAGCAGAGGCTTCAAGGCCCACAGCAGGTGAGAACACAGAGGTGGTGGTTTTTCATTTGGGGTGGAAGAGGTTGCACACTTGGAGGATTACTGCAATGGCCCAAATGTGTTTAATATTGGATGGGTATTCTTTGAGATCATAAAGTCATACATTTGCGAAAGATTAAAGTTTATGATTCGTAAGAATAAACTTGGTCATCCCTTTGAGGTTATTCACTCATAAATGTGCTAGGAAAAACTCCTGCATATTGCTTGGATATTCTCCAAAGCAGTGTTTTTCAACTCTGCTCCTCAGGGAACATTGCCCTGCATGTTTTAGATGTTTCCTGCTCCAACACACCTGATTCAAATGAATGCCTCCTCGTCAGGCTTCTGCAGAGCTTGATGATTGGCCGATAATTTCAATCAGGTGTGTTGACGCAGGAAACATCTAAAACATGCAGGACAGTGTTCCCCGAGGAACAGGGTTGAAAAACACTGCTCTAAAGACTAAAATTTCTTGAATATTTGAGGAAAAAGGCAGAATGGCTGAGATTTAAATTACAGATTTGCAGGACAAAACTTGAGTATTCTGAGATCATGAAGTCATACATGGGGAATGACTCAGACCTTTTGTAGTATCAAGTCCTAAATTTACACCAAAAAAATGATAGTATCTGATATTATAGCGTCATAAATGTGCGAGAAAAAAGACAGAATTTCTCAAATTAAAGTCGTAAATTTACAGGAAAAAGATGTTTGATATTCTGTGAGATTATAGAATTTTTAAAAAAATATGGGGAAAAAAGTCAGATAAATAGGGTTATTTTTGGTCAAGGAACCACAGTTCTTGCAAATCTGGCTGTATGATAATGTGATGATTGTTGTCTAAAGACTTTATAATCACAAATTATATTCATAAATGTGTGATTTATATTACACCCCTCCCCTGCTCTTTAATTTCCTCTTCTTTTTATTTTAGTTTTTTATCAATAATCGCCCCAATATGCCATTGTAGTGTACAGTCACAGCTGTGCAGTGAGAAATATGAGCAGAAACCTTACTAGGTGAAATGTATTCACTGGATTCAAAAACTACTGATGCAAGTGAAAGAAAAGAACTGAGTTATTTTCACACTCTCTGTGCCTTCAGTGCTCTCATGTGCTCTACACCCTTTACTTGTTGCACCTGGCTGTGAAATGCTGAGAGGTTTAATGAATAGCACAAAATATTGACTTGTAGCATTCCGTCTCTGAAGCCAACCATAGCGTAATTGGACATCCAATTGAGTTTTTTTAGATTTTGATTGAAATGCTCTTAAAGGTACACTCCACTTCCCTTTCCTCCATTACCACTAGCACTTAGCTCCTGTTCCTCGCTGCCTCCCTTTATATATGTCTGTATCTATTTTTTGTGTCTCATTAAATCCTGCCCTTCGTACCATCCTTTCACCCTTCTGCACCTGTCTGACCTTTAATTAATTCCCTCTCAGCTCCAGAACAGGATGGCGGGCATGAATCAGTTTCCAGGAGGAGCCCAGCATGTGAACATCGGGATTCGTCAGGGCGTTCAACAGCCTCAGATGCCCTCACAAGTGAGTCACCGTGGCAGCGAATGGTGCTCGCCTCACCTATAACCACCCACTGCTGTTTTCCACAGAGCCTGGGAGAATACAAAATAATTTGTTTACATAGATTTAATTACTCTGTCTATAGTATTCACTTTAAGCTGCTGTTATCAATGAATAATGAAGTTTGTTGTGTATTTAAAAAAAGACAGTAAGTTCTCAGTAATAAGCTCATTTTTTCCCTCAGCAGCCTCCACTGAATGCCCAGATGCTGGCCCAGCGTCAGAGAGAACTCTACAGCATCCAGCACCGTCAACGCCAGCTTTTCCAGCAGAAGGTCCTGCTGATGAGACAGAACATGGCAGGAGCTCCGACCGGAGCTGTGGCATCCATTGGAACTGCCAGGGTCCCCAAAGGTCCCCCAACAACGCCACAACAGCAGCAACCGCAACAGCAGCAGCAGCAGTTTAACTTCCCACCAGGGTACAACCCGATGACGGGAAAACCCCCTACCTCACCAAGTCACTTCAGCCCCTTGACTGGGGGCCCTCTAGACAACAAGCTGTCCGTCAGAGTTCCCCTGAACAACCAGACGCTGATGGGCGGCGTGCAGGGCCAGTTCAGCAGCACAGTGAACTCCTCTTTGCAGCCGGGCCTGTTTCAGCAGTTTGCAGGGTCTGGTAAGTTCAAGGAAACAACCTCAACCACATTGGTTATTTACTGGACCAGACTGATAATATCCTACCTTTTCCTATCAAATCAAAATGTTTGTTTTGCTACTGCTTATTGTAGATAATTATACTATTATTGAATGCCTTGCACTTCACAGTTGTATAATTTCCTGGTGAGGTTTTTCACCTTTCAGTTTGTTGCTAATTTTAGATGTATATTTTGAATAAATGATGAACTACAGGGTTCATACAATGTCCTGAACATTTGGAAAATGCTTAATTTTAACCATTCTGTTTTCAAGACTAGAAATATATACTAGGAATCTGAGTATATCCCGTGAAAAAAGGTTTATTTTCAACACAATTGGGTGTTTTATCTTTATCTCTATATCAGTCATGTAAATCAAAACAATTTAAAACAATCCCTTTGTCATATTTGCTTATTGTTTACTGGAGTCAAAAATATAAATAATGACATAATCATTATCAAAACTAGTGATGCCACAGTTCTCCAACAATATAATTCAATTTTAATTTCCATTTAAAGATCACGATTCCATTCAATTTTCGATGTAGACATTATTATTTCAGCCATCGTGTTTTGATTTGTAAAGACAAACAGATCATTAGTTTCGTGCCCTGACAGCTGTCATTTACCTTTTCAAATTCTTCTTTAAGAAGGCTAAAGGCCTCATCATATCAAGTGGGGCTTCCAGTGAATGGCAATTCTTGGTTTACATGAACTTTGAAAGTGCTTTGAAAGTGCAGAAGCATTTTCAAGGAAAAGAAGTTTTCCATCTATAGTGGATGAGCAATGGTTTAGAGAAATTTGACAAAAAATAAACCCAGATTATCTGTTGTGTCATATTTCGTTCCTGTGTTGGAGTTTTTGCGAAAAGGTTCAGTTATTTATCTACAGTGACCTCACTTTTTCACTTCTC
Source organism: Diplodus sargus (assembly GCA_903131615.1). Classification (NCBI taxonomy): domain Eukaryota; kingdom Metazoa; phylum Chordata; class Actinopteri; order Spariformes; family Sparidae; genus Diplodus; species Diplodus sargus. The sequence continues at coordinate 271,184 of CAEMYA010000344.1, forward strand.
CTCTTTCACAGCTTTGGTCCAGCCAGATCCACCTTTCCCTCCTGAGATGAGCCCGACCAGCCCATTGTTGTCACCTCAGAACTCAACCTCCCAGAGTCCTCTGCTTCAGCAAGCCCCACCTCCTGGCTACCAGTCACCAGACATGAAGAGCTGGCAACAGACAGGCATGAGCAGCAACAGGTGAGGAAGTCTACACAGTTTATTATCCCATTATGTATCAGTAAATTACATTTGTATATATTAAAGAGACCCTTTCAACGGCCTTCAATGTAACAGTGTAATTGTCTGGTTGTTTACAGCCTGTTCAGTCAGCCAGGACAGAGTGCAACACAGCCCTTTGGCCAGCAGGGGGTGTATAACAACATGAGCATCACCGTCTCCATGGCCGGAGGTTCGGGTGGTGTCGGCTCGTTACCTCCCATTGGGCAGCCTGTTGGTATGAGCAACAGTAACCTCAACAGTGTGGGCTCAGTGTGCAGCGACCAGCAGGTTAGTGACTGAGAACCTCCAGGACTCTTTTCTGACCACTAACCTTCGTCTCTCTTTTGCCATGTAGTATAAATACCATTCACCTTGCATTGTCATATCCCTCTACCAGGGGCGTCGCCAGGAGTGCAAAACATCCAGAGCTTTAGCCCCACAGACAATGTTGCCTCAGTTACCTTGAAAAAGTAATCTATTTACTGAGTACTCCTTAAGCCAGCACAGAGTGTACAACAAGTCTCAATATTGTGGCGAGCTTGCTGGAAAGAAAATCTCACGGGACAGATCATTAACTTCAAGGCAGACACAATGCCACTCACGCAGCAATGCCTCCGAGCTGCAACTTTATTCACACCCCTTCAGCATACACATTTGATGTACATCACCACCCACCCCACCATGGTGGCAGACTGCAAAATCTATGTCTATGCCAGTTCATCATCACACATCCTCAGAACACAGGACACAACAACAACACTCAAGACAAGTAGAGAGAGCAACAAAACCAAGCATATCTGAACAACAACATTCTCATGATCATTTGAGAATTCGCTCCCATGAGTCCTTGCGCCATCAGTGCTCACTGTCCGCAATCGGCACTCCCCCAGCCACTACAATACACTCATCTTAGGCTGACACAAACTCAAAATAATGACTGTATTTCCAGCTAGAAATCGCACTTCTCTCTCCTCCCTCCATTGTTGTTTGTGTTTGTGTCACTGTGTGGTATTACACGTGACTTGTCCTCATGCTGAAAATGTGACTTGTTGCACACGTGACATCACTCACCCGAGACGCAAGAAGAGAGCAAAAATATATATTTTTACTGAGGAAAATGACAAAAATAATAGTAATGCACAGTTACTTGAATAAGTAACTTCAATCTGATTAATGGTTTGGAAATATTAACGTGATAGATTGCTCGTTACTTTCAAAAGTGGTCAGATTAGAGAAACGTGTTACGGCATCACTGCCCACAGATTTTGAAAATTGGGCTGTTAAAGATACAATTTCAACTTCCCGAGAAGGGAAGGAAGGCCAATCGTTGGGGTCCTCATCGTCATATTCTAATCACAAATAAAGCTAATTTTCCCTCCCTATAGGCCTCCTGAGTAATGTTTGTATTAAAGATATTATAGCTTGCTATAGACCTGTGCTGTGTGCATAGGCTATTAGAGCAGGCAGAACATTCCCTATTATCATTTCTTGTCTATCTGCATTAGGCCTACAGGAGGCTTTGTAGGGTATTAAGAGAAAAACATTGTCATTTAACAGAGACTACACACCCAGACGACACCCACGACCACAATTCCGATTTGATTTACCACAGCGGGCAAAATTAGAGATCAGAATAATTAACACATGCACCTACCTGGGGTCAAGGTGACCATATATAGAGGTTGAATTCACAGCGGGACTGATGAATCTGTGCAAGCAAGCTACCCTGGCTCCTCCTCAGGGGTTGAGGGAAATTCTCTATTTTTTTTTAAGGCACAGAAATCCAGGGCTATTCCCAAAACATCCGGGGCACCCCGAATGCCCAGGTCTAACGACGCGCCTGCCCTCTACCCTTTTAATACGCGTACTGTGCTGTATTTTACAAATTGAGATTGCTGAAGTGATTTCTCAGTTTCTGTCAGTTCTATATGGGTTTTTAGTTGAGGCACAAGACTTTTTCTGTTCCTAGTGTCATGACTTAATGTGATTATCATGGACTCAGTGATTTTTATCAGAATTGATTATTTAATTTGGTGATTTAATTTGTCTTAAATACAAGCAGCCTTTGTATACGTTTATAAGTTTGTTTCTGAAACCTGCAGATGTCCCGTTTCATGTACAACCAGTACACCAGCCTGACCTTTATTATTACCATAGGACAGATGTATTGGTCTCTGCATATCAGTCAGCTGATAAGTAATGAGAAATTGACAGAAATTGGTGGGTCATTCGATAACACACCTCGGACCTTAGTGTCATGGATTTCTTGAAGAATTCCTGTTAAAACTGGATTGAGTTGACATGTGCACTGAACATTCAGTGTTGTTTTGCAACATTTATTCATGCAAATAGCTGCTGCAGAATGTTTTACAGTAATCAAATTAATGAAAATAATATTTTTTCTCCTTGAGCATAAAAGCCTTCACTTCTATAAATTAATATTTCCATTACTTTTCACTCATTTGCAATCACATTTTTACTCATAATCTGACACATCTAGAACTTATTTGGTTCTTCGTGAAGGATTTAGCGCCTTGGATCTTGTTAAATATAGCTTCAAAGATGAAAAAATAACTTGACTTTGACTTCATATTTTCTCTAAAAACGCTATTTATTACTTCTTCATCAGTGATAGGTGCATAGGTAGGTGTCTTTGATATTTATTCAGTATATTGTTCAGTATCTGCCCAAGGACACTTTGACATGCAGACCAGGGGAACCGCACCAACAACCTTCTGATAACAAGACGCTGGCCCTGCCCCCTGAGCTACAGCGGCCTATACAGCTTGGAATGACTTGGCTTGCTGCATACTAGATGATGTCTTCTTGTTCTCGCTGTCTGGACATAATATTAATCTGAGCTCCCTGGATCACACATATTATGCATTATATATTATATCCCACATATATTATTCATAATTTCAAATTGTTCTGAACTAATACCTGACTAGCCTTGCCACAGTAGTCTGTGTTTCATGGTGTACGGGCCCCCACCATGAACTACAGCAGCAGCACCAGCAATAGAGTAATAAGGATTTCACTTGTCACGTGACAGCAGTAAGGAGAGTTAAGTGTCAAGATGATGGTGGAGGATGTGACGTTGTTAACTCTTGTTTTACCTGTTAGATGCTTGTAATTTTCGAGGGAAAAGTTTGTTTTGAATTAGCAGTAAATGAACACAGCGCTCTACAGATACTGAGTGTCTTTTCTTCTAAAAAGCCTGCTGTGCCAGGTGTGTATTAGTGTCGTCACAAGTTTGTTAGTTGGTGGGAAAACCCCTAAACTAGATTGAAATATTACTTAGTCTGTTTACCCAACAACACTGATGTCCTACACATTACATAAATCACAACTCAGTTTGAGGAATCCTTATGAGAAAAAGGAGAGAAAAAGAAAAAAGAAAAAATCCAATTCAAACAATTATCAGTCTCAAACTTCCAGAGTCTGTCGGGCTAAAGATGAGGCTCCAATATGAACAGTGCGATTTGGATTTTATATCGCTGTTGTCCCTGCAGGTGCAGCAGGTTCAGGTGTTCGCGGACGTCCAGTGTACAGTGAACCTGGTCGGCAGTGACTCCTACCTGAACCAGGGCACCATCGGAGCCGCGGCCCCCCAGAAGGGCCCCGGGCCGCAGGGCTCCCAGAACAACCAGGCCCAGCAGAAGAGCCTCCTCCAGCAGCTGCTCACCGAGTGACAACCCCACCCCTTCAGCTCTCCTACTCCCTCTACTTCTCACTTCTACGCCTCCTCCTCGGAGGTCGGTGCACCAGACCCATTGCTGTCTCTGTCTCACCTTTTGGATGGATGGATGGAAGGATGGATGTTTGGATGGCCACAGTGTGTGTGTAGGCTCGGAGGGGTTAGGCTGTCTGTCAGGTGGAGTTACACAGCCGAACCACTTCTCTGCGGGGTTGGGGGGGGATCCGGGGCTGGTTGTTTTACCGCCCAGTACTTAAAGAAAAGACTCATGTCAGAAGGAGCAGCAGTGTATTTAAACCTGCCTGTCTAATCTGTCTGACAACCTGTCTGTCTGCCTCAGCCTATTAAAGGCAGTGTTGTCTTGCTGCTCATTCCTTGGTGACCTACTTCCTGCTTCCTGACCCAAGAAAACAACTGCGACACCATTGTAGATTTGCCAAGTTGTCGTCACTGTCAAATCAGGGCCGGCCTCTTTTTTTGTTTCTCCGATCGTACGGTTTCAGTCGGGCCGTCGCAGCAGCAACAGCAACAGCAGCAGCAGCAGCAGCAGCAGTGCATCTTGGGAGCGTGAGCTGCAGCATACAGCTGTAGCTCAGCGTTTTAATGTGTGGGAGTATCCCACGCGGCAGCACCTCTGGCTTTTATTTTTGTTTGTTTTTTGTTTTCCTCTACCTGTCTCTCAGCGATGTGGGAATGTTTAAGGTTTCAGACCTCTGTGGCATTGTGGGATAGAAGCTCAGTATCAGCTGGTTCTGTGACTGTCTCTCTCTATCAGCTACAGTGCCTGGTGGAAGTTTGAGTTTTTCCCAAGCTCTGCTTCTTCTTCTACATATTATTCTATTACGTCTTCTGGTTTATTTTTTTGAGTTGTTTTGTTTTTAAAAAAAAATCTTCTGCTCTCACCGTCATCATCATCATCATCATCATCATCATCATCTTCATGATCATCAGAACAAGCTTTGACAACAGCCAGACTGGATGGATGGATGGAGGGATTGATGGATGGATGGGAGACAGACGGGATGCTGCTCAGTTTGGAACTTACGTGTCTTTCTCCCCCGGGAGGAGGTTTTATTTTTATTTTTATTATTTTTCAAAGTATAAAAAAAAGACTGTTATGATTATTTAACTGTCTGTCCGTCACATTTTACCCCTCACCTCAGCAGCTGTGAATACAGAGCCCAGTCGGGTTCTCTCTCTCTCTCTCTCTCTCTCTCTCTCTCTCTCTGTATCTTTCATGCTATCTCTCTCGGCCTATCAGTGTTGTTTGCCATGTGCACCATGCAGGCGGGTAGTATTGTACAGTACAGAAGGACAAAGACTTGGGGATGAGCTCGCTCTTCTCTTGTAACTGCTTTCCTTTAAAAGAAAAAAAGTGTAACCCATTGATGACTCAGAACAGCAAAACTATGTATAATGTGATTCGATCCAGGTTTCTTTTTTTTTTTTTTTGTTAAATTTTAATTTTTGAGATTATTTTTGGCATCATCATATTGTAATACGGCTACATGTTGCAGTAGAGGAGGAAGTTATTCCGTCTTCTGAAATGTGAAAAGAAATTTTTAAGTATAGCTAGATTTTGCTCCCTACGGCATCCCGTTCAGTGCTAAACTTTATGGAAAAATAAATGGGTTTGATTGCTCTGCTTTCTCTTGTAACCAGGGAGCTAGTTAGTACGGAAGCCCGGAGAGGCAAATAAGAAAAAGAAAATCTGGTCCTCCAAGTCGGATATAATTGTTTTCTCTTCTGTGGTTTTGATTTGTGAACCGGTGAAAAAAACAAAACGTTTTGTGTGGATAATTTGTCGTTGTTGGGGGTGGAGTTATTATCATTATTATTTTGCCAGGAAAACTACTCTCAGCACTTTAACATAAACTAAGTATGTTGTGTTAAAGAGTGAAAGCACTTAAAAAAAAATGTAAAGACTGATCATGACCAAAAATTGATTTCAAATAGTCAACTGCCAAAAGTTTATTTTTTTATTTTTTATATTAGCCCCAACAGGTGGGGGAGGGGAATGAAGGCACTTCAAAAGATTATCCTGGCATAGCGTTTTTTCACCCGTCACCTGTACTTGAGTCATAAACACGGAAGAGAATTCAATTTTGTATTACTCTTTTTCTTATATATATTTTTTTTTTTTATGGATCTCTAGAATGTGTTTTTCTCACGGGCCTTCCGTAAGTTAGCCATCTTTTCTCGCTATCTCCTCTTTTTTATTCTTGTGTATTTACAATACTTTCAAGAAAACCTCTCAGACAGTACATGTATTTGTAACCATTGTATAAAAGAAAGCTTAATAATACCGCGGTCTTCGCTGCGGTCGCGTGACCTCTTGAGATGTTAACGGTACTCAGCCGCATCCGACGTCGCGCACCAAATCGCAGCAAACAAGGCGCTTTTTGGGTATTGTTCCTATATAATGACATTTAAGTAGAGGCTTTAGTAATAGAAATTCCTAACAAAGTGAACAATGTGATGGATGATTAATTTAAAGCTGTCATGAAATTGAATGAAAACAGGGCGGGTTGAGTCACAAAAAAGACATCAGTGTTGTTCCCCTCAAGGATTTCTTTTCTTTCTATTTTTTTTGTTTTTGTTTTTGTTTTTGAGATTCAACTCTCTTCTCCCTCCACCTCTGGTTCCGTGATGAAGACTTCACTCCACTGGCTACACACTCACACATGCAGTTTTCTGTTGACTACTGTTGCTCAGTCAGACACTGTCTCTCTCAGCGATAACAAACAAAAAGTCCACTTTTTCTTTTCTTTCTGTTGCACACACAGAAAAGATGTGCGACTTACAGCTCACACTTTACCGGGAATTTAGACAAAGGAAAAAAACTGCCGAGACGTTGCCTCTAAATATCCTTTACATATTAAAACAGATTGGATCTTGATCCCAGATGTATGAAATATCAACATTTGCTTTAGGGCTCAGTCTGACACACTAATAACCAAAGGTTACAAATGTAGGATGCTTTAAGGACTCTTTTCACACAGGAATAATTTCCAATTTCCAATTTCAATCAACCTTCATTTGGGTGATCCAGTATCGATTTATAAAATCCCAAGATCGATTGATTTAATATTTGCGTTTTTCCAGAGTTGATGGGAGCTTTAACCCCAGTTAGTCATGTTCATCAGGGGAACAAGATCTGGCCTTGTGAGAGATGAGCAAACCTTGCTCCACTGAAGGCAGATATCTGGTTGCAATTGTGATTTAAAAACTTCTAAAAAAGACACAAAAGAATCAGACAAAAGCAAAGACATTTGCAAAATGTGCAAAATGGAGGTAAAATATTGTGAAAAAAGCGCAAATCTCTGAAATCCTTTAAAGAGACGAGAGGTAAACTGGTATTTTAAATAAAATATCTCTAACCAAATTGCTTTTGAATCAAAGCGGGACCTTCTAAATCAGTTCAAAAAAAATCAGCGACGATATCCAGTGATTTGTATTCGATCCCTGATCGAACGATTCCTGTGTGAATCCTTATCCTGCGGTCACTTTTTCCACATTTTTTCATCCTTCTGTCCTGGTAAAGAAATCGGAGACAGTCGTGGAATCCGTGGAGACCTCACGTTCAGTTGTTCGGACAGTATTCATCACCCCGTCAGCGGGTTTCACGACTCATCGCTCACTTTTAGATCAACAACATCCAGCTACTCCAGTGGAATAGGGCTCTCCTGTGTACTGTTTTTTACAGAGATACTTCACCGTATGCAATGTTACCCACGTATAGAGGGATAGTATGCAAGGTCAACATTCCACCCACCAACTCCTCCAATGTTGTATGATGTGAGAACCACTTTGTGCTCAGCTGAAGCGCTCAGTGTGTGTTCATGTGCAGAACAGAGGCCCTGGGAGCTGTCGCCATCTTTAATCTGTCTTTTTGATTCTGAGTCCTAAATGGAGGAAAGTCTGCCTCTTGGAGATGGTTTTATTTTTTCTACTTTTCTGTGTGTGTATATTTATTAGAAGCATGTGGTTTAATCATGAGTAGGCTTTCGAGCTCCTTTTTATTACCTCATTATTGTTTTATTGGACAAGAGTTTCTGTCTGATGATGTTTTCCTTGTGACCGTGTTTTCACACTGTGGGCCGCTTGTTTCTGAGTGATCGGTCAGTGTAGTCCTCAAAGATCACGTCCGCCAATGTTACATACATTTGATTCAACTCTGCAGTGTGCTGAGCACTTTTATGTTTCGTTTAAACAAAGAGAAAATTATGTTTTTCTGAGGTTTAGGGCTGCAACTAATGTTTCTTTTCATTGTAGATTATTTTCTCCATTAATCATTTAGTTGTTTGATCTGTAATATGTCAGAAAATGGTGAAAAGTTTTGATCAGCGTTTCCGAGAGCCCAAGAAAATGACCTCAAATGTCTTATTTGTCCACAACTCAAAAGAAATTCAGTTTATTGTCAACTGTACTGGAAACAACTGAAAACATACAATTAGAAACAAAATAGGTGGCTTAGAATTAAAGAGTTGGCAATTTGACATATGTGGAGGTCTTCTGCATTTCCCCGGATCCCAAGGGGGCATTTTTAAATTCTTTATTTTGTCTGATAATCTGTCCAAAACCAAACAAAATCTTACATTTACAAAGACATGAAAAGGAGACACGCTGTAAATCTCTACAACGGAGAAGCTAGAACTTGATAAATTACTTTTAAAAAATGAATTGATGATCAAAATATTTTTTCCAGCCCTCCTGAGATCATTTATCAAGACATTTGCTTCATCCCACTTCTTCCTTTTGACCGTCTCAGATTAAAACTTCCCCTCTACCTCCAAACTGAGACTACCTTAGAACAAAATGTTTCCCCCCCCTCGACCCAAATTGTGGTTTTTTAGACACGGTTTCCATTCCATTTTCTCAGAATCTCAACCTGTTTCATTCGGAGTTGTTTAAACACTCGTAGCCTCCAAAACCAATCATGAAGTTGAGGGAGAGATCTGGGACAAGGCCATCAGTTCTTCTTTCAAACCAAAATCTTTGTCCCTGTAGCACTTACTAGCAGGTTTGTTAATGTCTTGAAAGTCTGGAAAAGGCTTTATCTGGATATTTCAAGATAAAAACTGTGCTTGAATTTGAATATAATCCTTAAAAATGCTTGATTGTACCCATGATCTGCTATTTGATCCACACAATCAGCAACGTAAACCAAAAATGTTTTAGTATTTTAAACAAAACCCCTCGTCATATTTATTTATATCAAATTTGGCCCTCATTTTAAAAAATCACAATCAAAACATATAATCAAGGTTAATATAAAAATATATTAATGAGTCCTGAAAACTTTATTCTTTGCGCTCCATCTGTTGTAACAATTAAGCGGTGATGATAAATGCTTCAAGAGTTTGGAAGTTGTTAGTTTAGGTACTTACAATCAGTCAGTCAGTCAAACGAAAATCGCACCATTCAAATAAATTCAAATGCCATTCGAGATGCCTTACAAGTGATTTAACAAAAAAAGACATGGGATACTAAAACAACAGTGGATTCAGAGAAGAATGCACACCAAGACGGCAATTAAATGTGGTTAGTTAGAGAAGGGATCAAGAATAAAACCTAAAACAAGCGATACAAATAAAGATTATGAAATATTTCACTGTAGAATGTCTTATATTTTAAAAAAGTGAAACCAGTACGACGCAGCATATCGAAAATAGAATGGTTTGGAGCGAAGAAGCTCAGAAACGTCGTTGCCTTCCTCTGTACGGTTTCTCACGGTGTGAAAACTCGGGTCCGACACTCCTTTTGCTGCTGTTCGGTCCATGTAAAAACACTCTGAGCAGACAGAAGCTGCACAAAGTGGTAGAATGTATTATTTTGGAAGGATTCTCTTCTTGTTTATCCGCTCTGATGACTTCACACGTACAGTATTGACACCTCCCTCCTCCTTTCCTCTCACTCTCCTGCGTGGAATAGGCATTCCTATGGAAATGGTTTCCTCTATAACTCCTGTCAACTGCAGTAACTCTCAGCTTCTCCTCCCCCGACAACACAACCAACATGCCAAATACAACCAATGCATATGTAATCTTTTCTTTCTTTTTTTTATTTTTATGCAACAGCCATTCAATGGAAAATGACAGTCCCTCCTTCCTCACTACAATTAACAGGTACAAGGTTCTTTTTGTAACATTTGGTTTCAAGATGTTAACATAATGTATATAACAGAGAAATGTGAATATGTATTTGTTCAGAATCAAATGAAAAAAGTAGTGCTCCGAGTTTGTGGTTAAAAAAAAAAAAAAAAGAAAACGCAAAAAAAAAAAAAACTACTCGCCTCCGTCATGTTTTTATTTTATGTTTTTGATTTTCTACTTTTTTTATTTTTCTGATGATGTATGTATGTATATGACTATCAAGTGAGTGTGTATGTATGTGTGTAAGTGATTAATACTGTATATCTGGTGTTCTCTAAGATGGAAAAGTCGAAGATGTCCTGGTTTGATTTCTTTTCTTCTTTTTACTCTTTAGACCCTGCACAGTACCTGTGGGTGTTTTCAGATAAACTATGCCAGAGAATGGTTTTTAGCGACTGCTGAATGTGATTTTACTGAGAGAGAAGCAGTGTGGACTGGCTTTTTGTACGGGTTAATTTTTAAAAAAAAAGAAAAAAAAAAGGCCATATTATTTAATTTTCTCTGTTGTCAAAAAAAAAAAAAGTTTAAAGCAGATCTGGGAGAGTGGAGCCTTGGTTTTATGGAGAAGCATTGCCTGGTTGTTGTGTGTATTAGTGGGCTTTTTTTTATTTTTATTTCCTAACTGTCTGACTGATGTAGCCTCTTTTGCATTTGTCAATAGTAAAAAAATGACCAAAGCTTCAAGATGTTTGATGGATATCATATGCAAACCTCATCATCACTGGACAAGACATAATGTAGCGGCCTCCTCCTTTTTCTTTTCTTTTTTTTTTTTTGTTAACTTCTCTCTCACACACAGGGACATTCTGCTGCCGTCTCGACGTTGTCTCGCATGTTTTTCCTCGCTCTTTACTCGACACTGTCTTTCCTTATTTTTATTTTTTTCCCAAGTGGCCTCTCGGCAACATTCTGCGTGATGTCCCAAAGCTCGGTCGGTTTCTCGAGACGTCTCCACGTTTTTTGCCAGTGAGGTCTTTTGTGCCTAAAGTGCTATCACTCGTTTACAGGAAGAATAGAAAAAAACATTTGCAACCGATAGCTATGCACCTTACTGAAACAAAGCATTTCCTCACGTTGACTTTGGGTATGTAGAACCAACACTGGAGCGACACTAAATCGTTAATTTCATAGGCAAGTTTAAAGAAAAGAGAAAAAAAAGAAAAAGCCCCTTAGGTGGGAGCTCCCCTCTCAGTCGATATCTGATGACCTCTCTCAGCTTTTAATCTTTTTGTTTCCATCAACTGAATACTTTATACCAAACTTGAGGTGCCTCGTGTATATACTTTCCGCAGTAAAGATTGCTCCTTTGCTGTTTAACAATAATAACCTTGTTAACCAGGGTTTTTTTTTAAAACCTTTTTTCACCTTTATAAAAAAAAAGTTTACTGTATTATAAAAGACTTTTTTACACACATAGAAGATTAAATCAGAATTATTCCAGGAATTTGCAAATACAATCTAATTTTGCACTTTATATCAGATTTACTTGGAGTGACAAGGCCATCAGAAAAACTGTCTCGATCAGATATTTGGAGATAGGTTAAGAAAATGTCCCCCTGAATGTAACAAGAAAATGTTTAATAGTTTAATTTGAAAATCAATGAATCTCTCAGGTTCTTTAAGGAAGAACTTGGCTGTAGTGGAATATCCAGACTAAAACTTGTACACACTTTACCTTCTTTGTATTGTAGTTCTCTCTCTCTCTCTGTCTCTTTCTGTCTCTCTCTGTCTACACCAACCAATCCTCAGTATAAATACTATGCCAATCTTCTTCAGGTGACATCCCCTCCTCTTCCTCCTCCTCCTCTTCCTCCTCCTCCT
>CAEMYA010000344.1:308341-364274 GCA_903131615.1 Diplodus sargus
TCTTGTTTGTACCGGTCTACATACTGCAAACAGGCTTAGTGTTTTACACCAGTGACAGCCGGGAGTCACTCCCAAAACATCCATTGTGACTCTCAGTGTGTGTGTGTGTGTGTGTGTGTATGAGAGAGAGAGAAACACCAGACGATCTATTGTTATGTGTTTGCTGACATGGTGCATCATCCGCGGGGTTGCTACTGTTGCTTTCCCAGCAGCACAATGAACAGGCAACGCAGAGATGCTGAGGCCAACACTCCACGGCTTTATTTAGCTGAATGACACACACACACATATGCACTTACGCACACACAGCAGACAGAGAGAGAAATGTGCGCGCGTTTGTGTGTGCGTGTATTTGTTGGCATCTCAAAAACACAGAGAGGAAACGGGTTCAGAAGCTTTTACAGTGAGGAAAAAACTTTTCTCAGTCCGGCGAGAAGCATGAAAAAATAGTTTTAGGCGTAAGCGAGCTGTGTAAAATCTGATCTGATTTGATAAAAACAGCCTGTTTTCTTTCTTTCACACAGGTTGAGGATTAGTTTCTTGAGGTGTGGCTGCACTACAGACAAATTTAGAGAATGAATTATAAAAGCTTCATTGTTCCATATCCCCTATCTTCTGTTTTGGTCTGGAGAGGGAACAGATAAGATTAAATTAATGAACCATGCAGCAAGATAAGAAGTTTTTATGAAAGTGACAAAGTAGACGATTTCAACTCAGCAAAATGCAATACAATACACAACTCTGTAACTCTGTGAGTTTGAACTCATTGAATTATTTTTGGATGTTTCTCGCCTACATTTCTTAATATAAAAATAAGCCTGTAGATGACCTGTAACTGCCCATATTAGCTGGAAAACACAATGGGTCCATATCAGAAAGTCTTAATAGTTAGATAGTTCAAATTTGATATATGATAAGGACCTTTAAGAAAAACATCACAGTTCTTCATGTCCTTATTTACACTAACGTTGTGCTTATAAAAGAGTCAAAAACAAGTGCTTAGGTGGAAAAACAGCCCACGGTGAACGGTGTCTCTGTCACTTGTTTCGGCACTATAGCTTCTGTATATACAAGTTTTCAAAATGTAACATTGTAATGATGTTATGAGTTTTGTTTGTAGCACCGACATGTTTTAAAAAACACAAAAAGGGTATTAATTGTGCCACAATTCAAAAAATAAAAAATATGTCCAGATGGTGGACTTTGCGAGAATTAACACAAGAACACGCAAAAAAAAGTCTCCCCATGTTTCTTGAGGTTTCTGACGTGCTCTTCCATAATTAAAATCAGGACAAGCTGAACGTGTAGCGCGAGCTCACAGAACATGCAGTACAGGCAGCTTCATATCACAGTTCTCTGGCACACTTAGAGTCAATAGAAACTGTAGCTGTTATCAGGGTTTAGTTGGAGAACATCCCCTCCTCGCTCAGCGCCGTGCGTGAGGAGGAGAAATCCAGAAAGAGAGAGAGAGAGAGAGAGAGATGATGACAAAGGAAAGCTCCATCAGAAAAAAAAAAAAACTTCCATGAATAATTCAGCTCTCCCTTTGTGCACTCTCCATTTATCTCTCAATCCTCTCCTTTTCTCCCCTCATCCCCAAGATGCTACAGACTCTGACAGCTTTATTGTAGCTGCTGGGAGCTACTCAGTGTGTGTGTGTGTGTGTGTGTGTGTGTGTGTGTGTGTGTGTGTTCGTGTGTGTTTCTATGTCCGTGTTCGTGTGAAGCTCAGGGCGTTTGCGATGTGTGTATACTGTCTAAGTGCTGTATAATAGAGCAATAGTGCATGGTGTCAACCCCCCCACCTAACACACACTCACACGCTCACACACCGCTTTAAATAGCCTGGTTAATTAGACAGGCAAATTACTGCCTGCCTGCAGCTGAGGACTGTGGGAAACGTAGGCAGCTTAAGTGTTTTCTTTTATTGCAGGGATGGCAAAGGACCAGGAGTGTTTTGGGATTTCTAAAGGCAGAGGCAAAAAGGAGACAGCGTGATTATCAGGGAAGCTGCCGGATTCAAAGTTCATCTTGATCTTGGTTAGAAGAAGTAGAGAGGTGGAGGAAATACTTGCCAATTAATCCCTTGTTTTTTTAACGATGTTGCAGGCGGGAGGCATTGTGTGCACAGAGAGGAGAACGGAATTTGACAACAGCTTGTAAAAATACCTTGTTTTTATTGATTTACTGGTAAACTAAACAGCATGAAGAGAGTGCGAACACCTCCGCCAGAGCAGCACAGTCCTCCAAATGCACGAGTTATTAATAGAAAGTGTGGGTTTTTCTGTTTTTTATAGCCTGCATCTGTATCTGAGACAAAACACATACTGCGACGATCTAATCCTGTGTGGAAGTATTAGCACTGTAAGGATGATTTGTGAAAAAATGTGGTGTGACTTACAGTTCTAATTTAGCTCGTTGCTGCGGAGCCGTTTAGAGAGGTGGCAGGATTGCTCGTCTGCATCGCTGAACCTCACGGGGTGTTGCGTCAACTTTTTCGTCCGAGGTAATCCCCTTTCTTGGACCAATTGTGTCATTCATTATGAAGATCTGGTTTAGCAACTTTAGCGAGTAAACACTAATAACACCATCATTATTGCTTAGCCTGCTTAGCTAGCAATCTAAAGCCTTGAAACCTGAGCCCTCAAAGCATCACCCGTGATTGTTACACCAGTGAAACTAAAATATTGACTTTGTAGGTTTCTGTTATATCAAACGTGGCATATCGGCATATCTGTGGTTTGCTGAACATGCATAGGCCAAGTATGAGACAATGGACCAATGGGCACAGATTGCAGAGCCCCGCCTCCCCACAAACCAATCAGCAAGTCAGGCAGGACTAGGTAGGAAATGTGAGCAAAACAAACAAAAATATAATAAGAAAAATAATGTTGAAGAACTTAGTTCAGCATAAGGGGCAAGAAAATATAATTAGGATGTTTCTACTTTTAGCTTTCTAATGAGAAAAGTTAATAACAGAGGAGAGATTTACAGCAGTGTTACTTTTACTGTACTTTAATTCTTTAAATCCTAATGACCTCGCTAAAACGGATGCCAAACAGCTCTTAATCCCATTGTTCTCTGGAACGAGCCGGCCAGCTGATTCTGCACAAACTGGTTTTCTGCTGCTTACTCACCCCTCGCGCGCACGCACACACACACACACACACACACACACACACACACACACACACACACACACACACACAGTCATACAGCCACAATGTTTGCAGGCAGGTACGGCAGCATTTGCACTGTGTGACCTGTTGTTAGTTTGAATATTTGAAACTTGTCTAACTGGCAGCGCAGCCCTCTGTCTCTCACTCATCTCACCTGTAACAGCCCAGTCCAGAGTGCCTGACCCACTCAGCTGGGCCAACAGTTAGACCCCTGCAGGTATGAGTATTTTCCCCGTACTATATAATACAACATATTAATAGCACAAAAGATGCAAAACATGCTAACGGGCTGTCCAGTCATAGCTTAGCAAACTTAAGGCACGGCAGGCCTGTCAATGTGTATTAATGCTGCTTTCGAACACTGTCAGCAGAATGGGAAGAACAGGAAAAACACTTTTTATTCTGACTAAGGTGTGGTCACGCATTGTCACGCCAACATAGAATCTCCTGCTGCTAGCCTCGTAGTCACATAATTAAATGGCCTAAACTAGCTACTTTGACAAAGAATGCATAGACAGCTGGGAAATCCCAGAGAAAAAGAGTTTGAAGGGTGGTGTACATTTTTTTTTGTGTTTGGAAAACCGTAAGCGCAAGAATAAAAGTTCAAAACTGATAAAACATCTACACAAGCAGCAAATGTTAGCAAGTCTAGCTAACTAGCTAGCGACTGGCACAAGTAACCAAACAACAACATTCTCTCCACAGACTACCAATTGATGGCCTGAGCTGAGAAAAAAGATCTATAGACCATGTTCGATGCTGCTCTATCAGAATTATGGCTAACATTAGCAACTCTGTCTTAATAGCCAGTATTGAATTTGGTGAAGATTAGATTCTAGCCACTCAAGATAAACTCATTTTCTGTTCACTAAACTCATTGGTAAACAAAAAGCCTTTTCTCTTGTAACTCTTGTTTTTTAAATACAAAAAAGTCTGAGTAGCTTTTGTCTTCTTGCGTGATACTGTCCTGTATGTAGCCATCAAGCAGCAGGTTTTTGGACTAAAAGAAGTGTGCTGAACTGATCAAGAGTCAGCAAGATACAGTGTTTTCAACTGTATCGTGTAGCTCATGTTAGCTGAATAAGCTAGCTAGCTACAGCTGATCTGGTTGCTGTTTGCTGTTTGATTTTGCAAAATCAATGGCCACATGCATAAAAATGAGAAGCAGCTCTGCAATCAGGTTGTTTAAAAAATGGGTACTAATTTGGATGGTAAATCTGCTAATCTTCTAAGTATTGTAAACATGGCGTACCAGCAGTAACTAGGGAAAAGAAGGGTAACTGATATTATTGGCAGTCAGACTTACCTCACAAGTGTGAACGTTTCAGTTCAGTCAAGGCCCCTCGTGTGTGTGTGTGTGTGTGTGTGTGTGTGTGTGTCTGTGTGTGTGTGTGTGTTTGTGTGTGTGTGTGTGTGTGTGTGCTTGTGTGCATGTGTGAGTGTTGACTCCATGACTGGTTTAATAGAACTGGTTTCTACAGGGGCCTTTGTGTGTTACTGTCACAGTCTGCGCGTGACAAAAGCTGACTTAATGGAGTGGTGCTGAGTGGTGGAGGCTGACACACGCACACAAGCACGTGAACACGCGCACACGTGCGCACAGCATCTAGATGCTGATGGAGTTACTGTATTTGCATTGGAGCTTGGAGATGATTGACAGAATATTTGGAAGCATAAGAACTCCACCAATTGTACACAGTAAACACTGTTTTCAGGCCTTGTGGAAAACTGCTGCATCTGTGAAAAAAGTAGTATAAAGCCAATTGTGGCTCCAGAGGAAGCTGCATGTAATCAGATAAATTGCTTCCAGTGATGTCACTCAGTGGCTAAGCTGCATCGTGGGTAATGTAGGTGATGGGTTTTGAAAAGTCCACTGGTCTAGCATTTCACTCCTGTGCAGGTCGGACTCCTTATGGACAGTTTAAAAGCAAATGACTTAAACTGACACCGCAGAACCAGAGATAACACCCTTTTTTTATATCTATAGATATATTCTACGTTCACATTCTACACGTAAGCCAATTTATTGTACTACATCAAGCTTCCTCTGTCGACACAGGAAGCTCCATACTTCTTTTTCACACATGTGGTTGTACTCTCCAAGACCTGTAAACACACTTCAATGTGTAATATTGGTGGATGTCATCAGGCACTGTATAGTTATCTCCACCTATAAGAACGCATCTATTTCTGTTATGGTTAAAGGGCCAGTTCATGTAACACGCAGGTGGTTTTGGTTTTATGAGTCAACAATTTATTATATCCATCTTTTCTCTACAAATACAGTGTGACCAGAATTAGGTTTGTGCTGCTTATAGCTCTCAAAAAATGTAAATAAATACATAAATAAATAAATAATAAAGAAAAAAAGCAATATTTAAAGCTAGGCAAACCTATTAAAGAAACTTTTACTCTGAACATTTTTTCTAATATGAACAATAGAGCTGATTTAATCTCAAACATGTGTGAAGTTCTGAATGAGTACTTGTGTTGGAGCATGTATGGAAGTAACAGCACTTTAATGACTGTGGGAACTGTTGCCACGGTCACTGTTGCCATGGTCCATTCAATGAAATGACCTTTACAACCAAACAAGGCGTCTGAGTGATGTGACCTGTGTAATCTCCATTTCACCCTTAAATGGTAATGAGCTTCATACTCTGGGTGGTCCGCTCGTTGTTTTTAACAAATGTGATTCATTTAGCAAGAATTTATTTTCATATATATATATATATTTGTGTTGTGTTTTACTCACAGTCCACTGGGCTGAATGTTTTTAACAGGGTGAGGGAGAACACCACCAAGATTTATCTGGAAACACTTGGTCCTGACCTCGGTCTGGCTGGACACCATCACTCCAGCTACAAAACATGCTGGCGCCGAGCCAGAGACCAGAGGTGGGGCTGCAGTTTGCTGCTGGCTCGTAGCGCTGACTGACGGCTGCACCTGGTTCAAATGAGGACTCTCCCCGTCAGGGAATGATGTTGTTCCGGAGAAAAACACGAGAACTGGCCGAGAAGCCCGAGCGTCTGTCCATCTGTCTGGCAGAGGGAGTCCAGTGTTTGCATGTTTTTTCAGTTTAAATACTTAAAGCGTCCAGCAAGGATAAGACAAAGTGAGGAACAGGCTTTATTATCTCAGCCAGCTGTTCTGAGCTCTTACACGATAAAAAATGTATAGCAATTCATAATGTCCTCCATATACTTTCATACACTGTCAAGTGACAAAGTGTCCCTGTCATTCCTCCACCATGATGTCATGTAATGTCAGTAAACTGGCCTGGAACAGGGCCATAAAGAGAGCACAGTCAGGTACTGTGGGAGTCATCAGCATATCTTCTCTCTTTGACTAACCTATGAAAATAAGCTGGCGAACTGCCAAAGGCCTTGTTGGTTGAGCGAGTCCTGCTCAACCAGATTACATCACCGAAATGTGAAAACACAGTTTTGTTCTTCGGGTATGATAAAAACTGGATGGAGAATCCAGAATCCAGCACAGCATCTATCACTTTTTTTAATCACAATTAATAAATCAAGCAAATAAATAATTGTATTTCTTCATCAATCAATCATTGTAATAAGTATAAGTCAACAAAGAAGACCAACATTTTGAGAGTCTCCTGGTGGACAGATGCCGTTAACTTTGTTGCTAAAGTAACCAGTAACAGTAACCACAACCTTATAGAGAAAATAAGATGGATTTACTTTGAACTGATAGAAAGCAGCAATTCATTTATACATGAAAAAGTAGGTCTATCATTGTTGTCAAGCATCTGAAATATGTCTATAAGGATATAATATGTTCCTGTGCTATAGTACCCTGCTATCCTCACTTAATCATGCTTGTTTTTCATAATCCATGTATGTGCTCCACCAGATTATTCCAGCCCAGTTATAAAGTTAACATGCGTCAACCCAGAACAGCCCTGCAGCTGTTTTAAGAAACCACGTTTAGAAAAGAATTCTCCACACTAGCGACCGTGGCCGCTGATGCCTTCTCCAGATGCCTGTCGATGGCCGAGACGAGCGCCCCCCCGAAACATCTGCGAAACTCAGCTCCTCTCTGTGGGTTTGTCACCTCCTCTCCTCCTTCTCTCTGCGTTTCTAGATTCACTCCCGTCTCCTCGTCTCCAGCATGTTTCTGCTTTGCATCAGTGTGTCGGGAGCGCAACGGCAAACCTTAATAAGTCTCGGTGGATTGCAGATGGTCAGCGCAGTGAGACAAAACAAAGATGTTCCACTTTCACTCTGTTGCCGTTTAATTGCTCGTTCAGCAGCGTGGAAGTTAGCGGGTCCGTTTGTTACACACTGGCTCCCACATATAGTCTCATACTGGATATAGTCGAATCGAATAAAATAGAGCAGATGGGCTGTCAAGTAAAAGCAACATGCCGTCCTTATGAAAGTAAGAGAATAAAGTACATAACAGCTATAAGCAGGGATTGTTGGCTGATTTCACAGCAGCTTTTCTAAAACGCACTGATGCATGCTATGTTGTTTGGTGGCTTTTTTTTTATTTTTGCAAAAAAAAGTTCAGGGTTTGTGATGGAAACTGAACGGATGAAGGAAGTTAAGAGAGAAAGCTTTGTTTGAAAACACAGCATTAATATGGATGTGGGCAGATCTGACAATACGTGGCCCTCCAGGATTTTATGTGTTTGAGAAAATCTCCCAAATTTAGTTTGTCTCATTTGCAGCAGCAGATTGGCTCGCCTGACACTATCAAAAAATGTGTAAAGGTGTAAAAACAACAAGCTGTAGTTATATAAGGGGTTATGTGCCTGATGTGCTAGGCTAGCTCTTTGCCTCTGCCTGCAGTCATTGTGCTAAGCTAGCTGCTTCCTGGCTTTAGCTTCATATTTCATAGGCAAGTATGCGTGGTATCAAATCTCTTATCTGATTATCAGCACAAAGTGAAAAACCACACTTTCCCGTATGTCCAAGTATTCCCTTTAAATGTGGGATTGTCGGTGTATTGATACCATTTAGTCAATTTCCTCCCTTTGAGTTTGCGTTTCTGTCCAGGATCTACTTGGCAGGCTTAGACGTCAGACGAAGAAAAGGAGAGGAAACAGAACACACAAAATAACAATAGGCAGCCAGGCTGGAGGTCCAGCTACCTAATAACAGACAGGAAGAGAAACTGATTGCATTACAGCGTTTTACAGAGCCTTTACTGTAATGTACTGTAAACTGATCCTTTATGGAAGCAAATACAGAAACATTAAGATAAATACAGGTAAAAATTGGAGACTAGAATAGTCGTACAGATAGATAGAATATAGAAATAAATTGTGAGGATCCTGAATGTAACAGTATGATGTATAAATGTGCTGCACTAGCATGATGAAAATGATAACATTGTGAAGAAAAATAAGAAGGGAAATCCATCAGCTGTGTGTGTTTCCTGATGTTCAGTCAACAGGGCAGATCAACAGATGCTGCAAAGCCCCTGTAGCACTTACAGTACATACAGCTCTGCCACCCATCCACCAGACACACAAACAGCTGAGAAGGTGCAGGATCGCTCCGTACTACACAAGAATATTTTCTTTTTTCTGCTGTTCTGTTCTTCGACTTCTTTTGCTCATCCCTGCTCCTGGGTTTTATCCATTTCCAAGAAATCAAAAACACACACCACCTCTTCTAAACCTCGGGCCAGATGCATTAAACTCTGTAGATTTACAACTGAATCTGTGTGCGCACAAAGAAAGAAATATGCCTTCTTTTTTCCAGAGTCCTCCATTTCTACAACCACAATTTCCCATAAATGGATGCTGAAATGACCTTAAAGATCCTTTTGTATATTGATACTTATGCCTGTTTTCACCTGCAAGGTTCTCCAACAGTATCAGATTACTGCATCACTAGACATGATACTTCTAAAGCGGCTTTGAGCGGTCAGTAGACTGGAAGAGAGCTGTAGAAATACGAGTTCATTTCATTCATTTACTTGTTTTTTTTCCTAATATTGACTCAAATTAATATTCAGCACCAAGTCTAGTTGTGAAAGCAGAGATCTTCAAGCTGCCGCTCCTGCACACTGAAAAAAGTGTAGCAAAGTGAATTAAGCAGCTTACAAGGACGATGCCTATTCAGCCGGTGTTGTAAAGCTCTTTGGTGGGGAAAATCAACAGAAACAGAAAAGAAGAACATAATATTGAAAAAGCACACAAGAAATATTAAGGGGGGGAAAAAAAAACACCACATGACAAAGAAGCAGTAAATGATTTTCACCTGAAATTATCCATTACAGCTGAAATGTCACGCTCCGGCCTCGCAGAGGGAGGATAACACTGAATTACTTTGTTATTACAGTAATACGAGCTAAACAGGAAATGTCTTTATATAGTAATTCATTCAAACCATAAACACAGCCATTCATTAAGGCTTAACAACATATGATTAAGTTTCTCGGACCAACAATAGGCAGTTTGTCTGATGAACAAGAGAAACCCATGTGTCACCGTTAACAGGACAGGATATTTGTCGCTTGGGACAGAGATTGATGACAAAGCTGAAGGATAAAACAATAAGTCACAGACTTCTGGACGCACAGTGTGTGCTGCTTCCACTCAAAGCAGTGCGTGGATGTTGCAAATTGTAGAACACATGCAATGTTGGGCTGTATGTTGTTGCATGTCGGTGTGGTTCATTTATTGATCTGTTTCCATGTAGAAGGTTAATCTTTTTCTTTTTTATTAAAATTTGAGCTTATGTTTATAAAACGAATAAAATGTGCTTTCCGTGTCTTTAACATTTATTTTTGGTGGCCAGTACTGCAGCACAAGTTATGCTCGTCATTCCTCAGATCTACACTGTCTTTGGTGAGAGAGCTACAGGGACACTTTAAAGGAGCTGTACGTAAGAATTGTAGAGTGAAATTTATCAAAGAATGTAAAAAAAAAAAAGATGACTGTTAGATGAAGTTAGCATACTAAGCATACTAACCAGCTTCTGCTTCATTTTGATCCTGTTAGTCATATGAACTATTCACTGTGAGTAATCCTCACCCGTATGCTGTCAGAACCAGTAGATCCACAGAGGATGCCATATCCACTGCCCTCCATTCAGTCTTCACACACCTTAAAATTACAATAGTGGTTACATCAGGATCAACTGTTCCTTTTTCTGTGATGTAGCTAAAAAAAGACTCAAAGTCAATTTTGTTTTGCAGCGCTGGCATTAAAAGATGAATGAATGAATGAATGCATGAATAAATGTAACCTTGTTAATTAGTTCACACATGTGATCGATCAGATGAAGTCAGGACTTGAATCGGAGCTGATCCTGCCATTCTTAAGGCTTTGTATTGATCCCTGAGATGAATATGAATGCCCCCCATCAGCAAATACGCAAGCAGTTGTCAGTTAGATAGACAGGTCAGCCGTGTTGGTGTGATGAACGTGATGAATAAAACATCACGTTGTTGCTCATGCTGACAGTGTACATGATGTCTTTCTAAGCAGACTTGGCTTTAATCCAGAGTATTTGTGCCACATGACCCCATCAGCGTTGTATAGAAGTGAGCAGTTTGCATACGAGAGATGTATTGGAGGGATCCAATATAACTGTTCACTCTCTGGCTGTGTTGTTTCTGTTATAATCGCGTACAGTCATTTGTTCACACCTCTAAATTCATGCGATATTCTCTCCACCTCTGCTCGTATCCTGTATGGCCACATTTCACACTGCGGCAGATGTTTCCTGTTTCACCGTGTGGGAGAAATACATGTTTCTCTTGGAATATGAGCAACAGATGGTGAGAGCAGAACAGGAAAAAAGAAAGGTGTGTTGATAGATAACAGACTGAGTCACGCCGTCACGCAGAGAGAGGGGTGCATTTTTCAGCTGCCTGTCTGATCACATGTCTTTGATACTTAAGATATATAAAGGGAGCACACAGAATGGAGACTGTTTTTGAGAGGTTTTTTCTGAGGGAGTGGAGTGACAAGAACTTAATAATCTCTACGATGACTCACTGACTTATTGTAATGCAAAGAGCTCATCTTTTCACCTTGTTCAGCCCTGAGATCTTGCATTACAACGAAATTCAATCAAAAGTGGTCTAATGGCTGCTTTTAACCCGGGATGTGCAATTTTATTCTTTCAGATGTTAAATTGCGTTCAGTGTATGTAATATATTTCGTGTTTAGTATATTCATATAATTAACTACTTTTCACTACCCTGTCAGTGTTATAGTCGCCTATCTTTCTATAACATTTGTTAGGTAGACGCAACATGATTGTATTATAATGTGAACTCCTGGGTAGGCTTTGGTCCGAACAACAATAAAGTTAATCTCTAATGCCAAACTGTATGGCTAGTTAATGAACCATTGTGGCTAGTGAGCGAGCTAGCTGGACACACACCTCCATTAATCGTCCGAGCTTAGTAGCTTGCTAAGTTTCAGCTAGCTTGGTCGCTATTGAGACATACAGCATATGCTTGTAGTATTTATCAAACACATTTCTTAGCCAGACAAGAACTTGTTTTCCGACTTGAATACTACTGTTAACTCAGGTACGACATCGTTCCCGTTATTGAACCTCTGTAGCTCTTGAGCTGGCTGTTAGCTAGCTATTAACATGCTTCCACTCATTGTCTAAGTTTACTAACCTGCAAAGTGTCAGCTCGTTTGGTCGCTAATGAGGCTGGTTGCTGGCTGCATGCAAAGTAATTTCGTTCTACTATGCACTTGTCCTGTTTATAGTCCGAAATACGATAAAGTTATGGTATGTTCCATTGGACCTGGGAAGTTGGAATTCTGAGTTCGAGGTGAATTTCAACTGGACCGTTCCCTGAACTCAGATTTCTGTCTTGGAAAGTAAGACCTCAAAATCCAAGATGGCTGCTCAGCTTATATAAAAACTGTGATGTCTATATTAATTAGCACTTTGGGCCTATTTATGTCTCATTAAATCAGTCTTACTTACAGTACTGTACAACTTCATCGTTATACATCATCAAGTGGTATTGTTTACAATGGCTAACTGTACTAGAACAGTTCCCGTCTCCAACTCGCCTTCTGACCTTAAATAGAACGCGCCATTATTGAACTACTACAGCTGGCGAGCTAGCTGGAAATATGCTCACACCGACACATCAAGCTTGCTAGTGTCATCTAGCTTGGTCACTATTACTAATGAGACTTATAGTATGTACTTAACACATTGATTAATCACATTCACATTTGTTAGCTGAATTAATGTAATTTCATTCTACTTTGCATTTTCCCTGTGTATAGTCTGAATGACAACAAAGTTAATCTTGAATTTTTTTAATTATACACACCATTCCTGTCTGTCTGTTACCCGGCCAGGAAATGGTTAGCTTAGTTTAGCAAGACTAGCAAGCCTTAAATCATTTCACCTCCACTCTATAGGAGTGAAGGGAGATATCTCGGACATGGAGACAGCAAATGAAATCAAAAACAATTTGCAATTGTGAGACAAGTAAGGTACTTTTTCCACTTCTCTCTATTTGACCCCCTACTGTAGTTTACTTTATCCCCCTGCCTGATTTAGTATGCCACAGGTGTCTTAGAGAGGACAAACTGATTTTTCATTCCATCCAGAACATCCTTTCTTCCCATGCACTAACTTTCTCAGCACTTAAGACGTTAAAGTTTGACGTTTTACTCACTTATATTACTAAGAAGCGTGGTCCACTGATGATTATCTGAGCTACTTAAATCCTCCTTGCTCGAAGATATTCTCACTTCCCTGAGAAATCAGTGGAATAAAGATTAGGGGGGTCTGGTGCACTCTGAAAACGGGAGAATAGTCCGTGCTTTTGTGTTGGAGATCAAAAGTGAGTGAATGAATTGAGACAGTGAGCAGGTGCTGACCTCGAGCCGCAGGTCTAACATACAGGTCTTCACATAAGGTCGCATTCTTCCTTCAACTCCTCTGCCCCCTTTATCCTCCTTCTTTGCTTCTTCTCCATCGTGATCCATCTATTCTTATTCTCTGGCACACCCGCTGTAGTATATGTTCATGTTGATTACTATGTCCCTCACTTGAAACAAACAGTATTTTTTTTTAACCCTGGCCTCGGCTGAGTATAGATTTGATGATTAAAAAAAGGGCCATCCACCAATGACGACAATAAATTCACAGCCCTTTAGATGCACACACAGATGATGATGATAAATCGTGGTGAGTGGCCTGCAACTGCGCAGCAGTCCTGCTCGTGAACATGTGATAAAATACAAAGTCAAGAGGTCACTTCTCACTCCTCTCAGCTCGTTGATGTAATTAACATTTCTGTGGAGAAGCTCTTCGCAGAAACATGGGGAAGATTAGAGCAACAGACAGTTAGGATTTGACACAGATGCTAAGATAGTTCAGCTCTGTGCTTTAGGCTTCATGCTAATGTTTGCTAACAACGGTAACGGGCTGATGTTTCGAAGGTAGGGTTAGGGTTACCCTAACCCTCTAGCATGATCACCGCCCTTGTTCACTGTGTAGGCTTGCGAACACTCACTTACTGTGGCCAAATAAAATGTTTTTCGTCCTTTGGCAAACATGAATGTGTGTACCACATTTCATGACAATCTATCCAGTGGTTGTTGAGATATTTCACTCAAAACCACCAAAGTCAACCCCATGGTGGCACAAGAGGAAAAGTCATTTTCATTAAAGTCATTCAGAGTCTTTCCTCTGGCCACCACAAAATGTCTGTACAAAATTTACAGGCAATCCAGCCAATGGTTGTTGAAGAAGTTGAAGTAGTAGTAGTTGTTGAAGTAAGCCTGGACCAGGCAATCAACTGAAGTGATGGAGCGGTGCGTCAATGTGGCCGCCATATTGGTGCAGGAAACCATGCCAAAATATTATTCCCTGTTGCTTGATTTTAGGATTTCTTTTGTTAGAACATCCAAAAGCAACATCAAATTCTATCATTTTCTCCCATTAGAAAGGGTCAGAAACCAAGAGCAAGACAGCAATACCTCCTCCTGTTAGCCCAGATAGAAAAATATGTCTTCATTCTATGACAGGATTAGTTCTGGGGTTATTGCCCCATTATGAAAGCCTTTGAGTCAAGTTAAGTCCTTGAGAACAAAACAATTTCCCTGAACATGTTTTCCCTACATGATTTCACCTCCCCGCTTCCTCTTTTTGATGAACTCAGACCGCAGCCAGCTTCCTTTTTCCAAATCTTTCATTCTGTGCAGGTTTGTACTAAAACTGAGGCTCATGAACATATTGTTCGCTATCTCTGTGATTCAGTGCAGAGTGTGCTGAGCCGCCCCTTCAGATGTCCGTTATCAAATGTTTGCTTGCGTTTGTGGCTCCCGATGTTTTGTCTTTACACTTTGTTTGCATCAGGCTGTCTTTTTTGCTTTTCTTCTACTTAGAGATTTAGTAATCTGCTTCAAACTGTTACTGTAAGTAAGATAAGGAGTGAGACACATTGACTTCCTAAATGTTATCATCATTTATTTTAAAAACTGACAGATGGGAGAGGATTGTTGCGGTCGGAGCAGGAGACATAATAGTTGGTAAGTATGTAGGCGGACTAGGACATCAAACCCGCCTGTGATTCTCATCTCTGACTGTGTAAAACGCTAAGAAGCAAATGATGAAAGACGATGATCCCAGTGGTTGTTTATCAGAACTTGACAGAGGAAATGAAACTTCCAGTTACCAGTAATCACCAGTGAATAAAAAATATCGGAATTAAGAGACTGACAGCAGGGAAACTGGTGCAGTTCTCTGTCAGAACAGATTTGTAACAATCAGTGTGACTTCTGGCTGTGACCTCTGAGTGTGTGACTGAAAGTGATAATATCACAATGGCAGATACAGGAAGTGGCAGGGCTATCTGGTGAAGTTGGTTTCCTGTTGTGGTTTCTCACTTCTGCCGTTGATTTCGGTTCACTAAAGACGAAGATTTACACATCTTCTCACCAGGGATGAGAGTTTCTTTGGTGTATTTGTTCTCTTGCTTTAAACCAATGGAAAAATACGACATTAAGTAAGGGTTCTTTGATCAAAAATGAGCAGAGGTATTAGCAGCAAAATGTACTTAATGGATTAAAAGTAGAAGTGCTTTTTAAATGAATTATGAGACATTACTGGATTGTTACTGCATCATGTGAAAGCTGCGTTTTAGTGTTGAGTGATAAAATGTGTAACAAATATATGTACACTTAGGTAGTTTAATTCAGTGGATCGCAACCTGATGGTCACAAATGTGTGTTTCCAAAGTCTTTGTTTTTTGTTAAATATTGGATAGTCGAACAGTTACTGAAATGAAATCGTGTGAGAAGTAAAAGTGGAACTGCTAGTATCTCACTGACATCGAAAAACATGAGAACTGGTCTTTTTACGGAGTCACAAGCCAAAAAGGTTGGTTTGAACATGATCTCACGATTATCATACAGTCTAAACCTGAAAGAAACTTGGAACTAATCCTGTGAGCAGAGGTGTGGACTTGAATCACATGACTTGGACTCGGGTAAGACTCAACACAAATTTGACAATTTCAGACTCGTTCACTTGCATAGATTTGACTTCCCTGTATTGACTTGACTAGATCCAAGACTTTCTGCCTTAATTTGAGACTAGACTCAGGACTTTCTTATTCTGACTTGGGACTCAACTTTCTTGATTTGAGACTTGACTCTGGACTTGGCTGTTTTGATCTGGGACTTGACTCTGGACAGTTTTTGTTTGAAGTTGCCTATTAAGGATTATTTCAGTTTCTTTAGTTTGTTGTTGTTTACATGTTTCCATAATCCTCTGTGTACAGTTAGATGAGCTGACTGATTAAAGCCTTTTTATTCATTACTCACACATGATGTCAGCGCAGCACTCACACCCACAAATTCAGTAACGGTGACTAATGTGTTGATAAGAAGCGAGGGCTCCTGTTGTACACCCTGTCTGGGAGAGTAGGTGGGAGGCCGCCATGACTAACCACGCTGCTGTATCACTGCTATTTCTGTAGCTGCGATCACCACCACTGTATTACCGACATTTCACATGGATCTGCCTGATATTTGGTGACCTCTCAGAGTCACTGACAGTCGTTTGTTAATAAAGAGATGGTGTTTACATAGATGGAGCACTCCGCAGCTCATTTATACAGACGCGCCATTACCCTGAATGACACACAGTCAACACAAACACACGCACACACACACACAGAAAGGAAACCAGTATTTGCTGATTATGTTTTTGTGTGTCCACAGGAAGGACGCACGTTATCAGTTACGTAGGACTGCAGACAATGGCTCATCCATCCCGCTCATGTAGACAGGCGTGTGTGTGTGTCTGTTTGAACAGAGGTTCGTAAGAAATACTGCCTTGAAAAATAATTACTAAATCACAATAATTTAGTTTCAGATTCCATTTTTTTTCTTGACTGGGGCAAGAGCAGACATTCCTGTTTTTTTCCAAATTTTGTTTGAATTGAAATATCATCACATACAGTAAGTTTGTTTGTATTAGACAATGGTTATAGTTATCCCATCCCAGATTTGTTTAGCATGTTTTTAATGAAGAAATACAGATTTTAGGATAGATTTAAAGACTTGTTATGGTGCTGCTTTTTTAAATGCGTTGGTGTAAGAGGGAAATAGAACAACAGACTTTTGTACCGATTTAATATTCAGGATACAGTGCAGAGCTGTCTGTGTGTGTGTGTGTGTGTACAGGGACTTGGCAGTGCTGCGTGGCATTCAGCACCTGCTGGCTAGAACTGATTTAAGAGACAATGTGACAACAGAAAACACAAATAATGCTCCTCTCACTCTCACTGTGTGAGAAACAAATATTTTTAATTCCAGACTGACAAGTGAGAGACAAATCCCATTTGTTTGGGCTGAACGCCTGCAGTGTTATAGAGGGAACTGCACTTCTTGTCATTAATAATTGATTAAACCATGATTCTAATAAGTTTATAGTTGTGCAAGGCAAGGCGGGTTTATTTATACAATTACATAGCACCAGGTTAGACATAAGACAACTAAATGTGCTTTACAAGACATTAGAAATTCCATTAAAATAAGAATAATTGAAGTTGCATTTAAAAGAAACAAAACCCAAATCAAACAAACTAACAGTTTAAGATTAAAGAGAAACAACATTTATAAGACAATCTAGAAACAAAAACCAGCAAATTAAGAGTTAGATAAAAAAAATCAGTGTCTGATTAAGTGAAAAGTACTGAGCACAATGTTCTCAGAAAACCATGCATGATGCCTGATTATAGGCTATGAATAGGCAGATTATTACTTTTTTTTGTTTTTAAAAGGATAATTCTCATGTTTACAACCACCATGGACATGTATAACTTGCATTTGCATAATTCATACAGGGTTGCATACTCTACCAACTGAGCTACTGGGGCACTCTAGATTAGTATGATATTTATCATGTAGTATAAAGTTAAAAGTTTGTAAAAATTATGCTGATCTAAAAAAGAGAATGCAGGTGTAATTGCACTATTTCAGACCACATAGACCAAAATAAGTAAGTATACCCTGACTTATATTTATTCATTTTCTAACAAATCTGTCTGACAACATATCAAAATGCAGTAATATCACCAATAGGTACATTAAAAATACTAGTAGATTCCCAAACTTAATTAGCTTTTTCTTTATTTTGTTGTAGCCTTTCTAATATTATTTTATTTGAATGTAAAAACATTCCCTTAGATTTTAGAAGAGGTTTTGTATAAGCTTGTGGCTCCTACCTCTCTACGATAAGCTTTTGTTCACTTCATCTGATTAAAAGTTGGTAATAGTGTCTTTGTGAATGTGCAACATTTTTTGCAAAAAAATGGCATTGTATGTGATCAAAAAAATGAAAAAATAACAATTTAACATGTAGACTTTTTTTTCAGAATTTTATTAGAACAAAATCCTTTGTTTACTCAACTTTAGTAAAGTAAAATGTCCATAAATGTTAGTGATAGAAATAGGTTGGACGTTTAAATTAACTGGAGCCATAATGAACACATATTGACGTAATGCTGCTCACTGGCTACTTGATGTACTATTTTTATCCCTGCTGAGAAAAGCAGCGTCATGAATCACATTTATTGGCCCTCAAACGGTTAACAGGTTTGCGCGCGCACACGCATCCATCCAGAGTGTTTCGGGAGCGCGCAGAGGCGCACCGGGAACGCGAAGCAGAAACAGATCAGGCAGACAGCAGGTCGGTCGGTGAGCAGAGAGACGGACCGCACCGAGTACTGGCGATAAAACTGCAGACCTGAACCTTCGCCCTCTTCTCCTGTGGACTAACCTTTCGGGAAGTTTTATTCAACAGCACGGACGGACGGAGAGGGTCAGAAAGCCTGTCCACCATGTCGGGGAGCAGGGAGGAGGAGAGGAGGAAACTGGCCGACATCATCAACCACTGGAACGCCAACCGGCTCGACCTGTTCGAGATCAGCCGGCCCACAGAGGTAGGAGACCACCCCGGAGTAGCAGGAGAGGCCGCGGTCCCGCCGGGCCTCTCCTGGGTGAATGGGAGACAGTAGAGCTACCACCGGCTGACACTTGGCTAAGAAATGTTGAAAGCCAAGCTGTTGTGGGCAGCGTGGTTTACTTGGTTTACTCGGTGGTAAGTCCCCGTACGTGCAAGGAGAGAATGAATGCCAAACTCCATTGAAAAACCTGGCGATTTTACTTTGTCGTAATACACACAACACAATGCGTTTAGGTCAAATACATCTTAGAGATTTTACGCGACTCAACAAGCTAATAAAAGACGTGTCCACATATCTACACCATGTTTAGGTTAAATAATTGATTCCAGAGACATTTCACACAAACGTAACGTTAGCTAGCTGCTAGCTACCGCCCACAACTGTATATTTGGGAAGTAATTATAGATTTATAGGAGGAATAATTATCAAAGTTGACAGTTTACAAAACCAACTTGTGCCTTGTGTATGATACGTATGCCGAATTTCAAGTGAATATAATTGATTTACGAATATCTTGAGGTGAAATGTGTGCGTGTGCGATAAGAGACGGCAGCACTGAATTGCCAGATTTTGAATGGAGTTTGGCGTGTTGTCTCCCAATACAAGAGGGAACGGCACGTATCGGGGTTAGCTAGCTAGTTAGCAAGCACATTACCTGTAGAGCAAACATGAACCCTGACGTTGTGTTACACAGAAGCAGTTTGCGAGTCCAACAAGCAGCATCCCCGTTTAATACATACTATTGCTTTTTGAATGGGGAGCCAAAGTTGTAATACATCCAGCTATATGCCAGTGTTAGCTGTGTGTATTGGTCGTGAAGCGGACTTGCAGCGGTGCCTGGCTGCAATGGCTGACAAACCCAGTAACACGGCGAGGTTGTTTGATACGCAGGGCAAATAGATAAAAGCTTAAAGTATTAGCAACAAGCTGGGTGTAAATGCTCACACCAGGTAGGGCGCTCAAAGCTCGGATGCTACCAGCCAAACACAACACAGTCAGTGTCCCTGTCAGTGCCATACACACACACCATGTCATGTCGCCCTGCATTGTCCTCACAGGAGCTAGCTTGATGCTTGCTGCCTGTTTGACCAGCAATAATTTGACCCCGCAACATATTGAGGAGCTGTGGTGTAATTAAATCTACCGTCTGGACCCAGGTTGTGGTTGTTTACTAACAACGCGACATGGTAAGGAACTCCTCCCTGCAGGCTTCATGGAGCTTGCTAGCTACTAGAGAACTGCAAGGGCTGGGTGATGGATCTTGTCCCTTAAGGAGTTAGTCAATATCCATCTAACCGTAACCCTTAACTGGTGCATCTCATGCCTAAGTAGTTTTGATTTATTGCTGTGTGTCTGATTGCGTCAGCTGCGGTGTTTTTAGGCGGGTAGCCCACCCCCCCACCTCTCCTTGGATAAGGGTGTAGGGGGGCCACAGGGTCCCCTCTCCTCGCCTTGAGCCGATTAATTTATCAGGATTGAAGCTGGCCAGCCGTTGGCCAGGGTTGTGTACTGCTCACACAACTTCTCCATTCAGAGGGGAATGATTAACCCCGTCCAGAAGTTCTCAAGCCCGTAATTCTCTCACTGTACAAGAAGCGGTGCTGCTGGAGACTGCTCATCGTTTAGTCCAGTAGAACATGATTAAATGTAAGCAGGTGCATGGCCATCTTTGCCACGCCACACCGCACCCTCCCCATATGTCAGCTGGTAGAGCCCCCAAGCTGCACAAGTGTCCTTCACACTGTTTGAACTGCTCCAGTGTAGCGTGTGCATCAAATATGCTGCATTTGTAATAAAACTTTACAGTACGAGCTATGATTCTCACTGATTTTAGATTTGATTTACCACAAACAACCAGCAGATTTGATCATTTATTTGATATGTTTAATTTTGGAATTTAAGACCAAACTGCCACTGAGACTGGTGAGATCATTCGTATGATTAGATTAGCCGTGGATGGCTGATTAGTCTGGAGCAAAGGTTCTCAAACTTTTTAATCTTGCAACCCAAACTGAATAAGTCCTGCTGCGGGACTTACAGAGGGGCTCATTATAACATAACAGGTACTTGTCACGTGCAGACTCGCTGTAGGCAGAGTAGGCAGGTGGGGGTTTATTTTTATTTTTTCAGAATTCAATAAACAGCAGGCTTGAAAGATGTGACACAATTGATGTAGTGGAATTTAGATGTAATCTCACCAACAGTTTGTTTTATTTGGATAAAAAGGTTGTGGGAAAGTTTACTTTGCTTCACTTTTGTCTTAGGTTGTTCTCGGTTCACGCTGATTCCAGAGAGAGGGCAGAAAAGATTATTAGAGATGAGATCAGTAGGCGAGGTTGGTTTAATGGTTGTCTTTGTGTGTTTTAACAGTTGTGATACACAATCAGCATTTAATTCCTACATCCAGGCCAGACAATTGCTTTTCAGAATATGGTGGCATTGCTGCATGTCGTCTAAAAATAATAGTCTCAGTCCCGTTTGAAGAGAAGCACTGAGCTTTTTTTGGGATTGTGAGCGCAGTCTGCAGCATCCGCAGGAATCTTCCCCAAAACACAAGGTTTCATGTATATAAGACTTTGAAACTTGACAGTTGTTATCCAGCAGTTCCTTGTGCATAACAGAAAAGTTGTTGTCAAGATTCTCCTGAATATAACTTTAAATATAGAACACAGTAGATCCAAAGTGACATTTCAGGAACTGGTGAGCGGAATTCAAAATCGAGTTTCCGAGGGAAATCTTGTTTTTCATACCCAGCTATATATGTGAGTATCTGTGTGATGTGTCAGTGGGGAACATATCTGAAACATAAGCAGTACTGACACACAGTGTCCAGGACAAGTAGAGCTTGTATACAGTGCAAGATAAATGTTAGAGAATAGCTGACTGTATCACCTTACATTCAGTCACTGTGCACCCTCATCTAGAGATACAATTAGGCAAAAGGAAGTGACTGCGATAGTGTTGTAATAAGCAGGTAGGACTGTATTAGACAGTGATTACATATAACATTGTCGTTAATCAGACAGGTCTGACGTATATTATGTGAACACTTTCCCTGGCAGGGGCAGTTTGAAGTGTAGTTGAATAATGAGCACACTTCCTGTAGAAGTGTGACTTTTCTTGGATTAGTGCTGAATCATTTAAACCTGGCTGCATCTCTTATCAAGAAAATGTTTGAGTTTGGAGTTGAATCTGTTGAACTGCACCTTCACGCTCTTCTCCTCAGTCCTAACCTTTTACTGTACAAAATATCGTTGTGAAGTGAAGCTGGCATATGAATGCTGTTCACTTTAATTCTTTATAATTTCCAGCAGGGTGTGACTCAACTGATTTCAAAAAGAAGCCAATTGTATGTAAGCTTATGAGAAAATGATGCTACTTCTTAGTTGATTTATTACATCAGTAAATAGTTTCCTGTTGAGTTTATGGTCTCATTTGATCCTTTCAAGTCATCTTCAATAAAGCATGATGATCATTTTGTAAGTTATAGTCTGGTTTAGATGAAAATAGATAAAGCAGGGTATGATTTCGGGCTGTTGTGATCCAATCAAGATATCCTCCCCGGTCCTTCCTCTTTTCTAAATGCGGTCACTTCTGGCTTAAATAAACCAAGATGGCCGCACCGTAATGCCAAACTTGAGTCTACAAAATGTGAGTCTGCAAACCAAAAGGTGGCATGACTATGACAATGTGCCTGGTGCAAATTTACTTTAGCTTTATTCCACTTTTCATCTTAGCACAAGCTGCTTCTGTTTCAAAATGGGAATAGCAGTGTTTTTGTCCATCCAGTTCTCGATTGATCCTGATCTGCAGGAGCTTTAAAAAATGAACAGTTTTGGATCTAAATATGAGTGTTTTAAAAGAATGAATACTTTAGACTTGAGAGCTTTTAAGTTGCATTAATAATACATCCTGTTATATAGTTTCACTTCCAGTTGTCCACAGTTAGACTTCCATGCCTGGAAGACAGAACCAGGTTAACTCAGTCTGATGTTTTTTTTCCCGACTCAGCTGAAAAGACCCAAACATCTTGTCTTTATATGTACTCTGTCCTGAAACGTCCTCAACCTTGTGTTGCTTATTTATAGATTCACGACTTTTGATTGTCAGATTGTTCTGTTTTTCTCCCCCCAGTTCTGGTTTTTCTGGTTGTTGAAATGCTAGCAGCTTCAGCCCAGGTCTTGAAATGTCTTGAATTTGTGTCACTGTAACCTGCAGGTCACATAGTAAAAAATAATTAATGACAGCTTTGCCTGTTAGCGCACGGCGTGACATGAGTCACATGTTAGAGGGAAGTGTGCAACTGCAGTGCACATTGCTGCACAACAAACTGAAGAGGCGTGGAGGATGATCTCCCACACCTTTTGCTTAGTTAAATGGACTAAACCTCCAGTGAAAAGGCTGAATGTGAGGGGAATTCAGGACAGTAAGTAGTTTATAGGTGAAAGACTCTCGCTTAAAAAATACAACCTGCATGTCTCAATACATTCCTCATCTCCATTATGTCTTGCATGGCTGTATAGGAGGATAGTGTGTTGATGTATTGTGACATTTTCAGTTGGGCATCTTTACTGCGGCCGTGGGAGGTGGAAAGACAGAGAGACAGGGTTGGTTTGTAACCCAGTAGAGTAGCAGTACTGGATTGTTTCCTTTGCTCCATATAAGGGGGTGCAAACCCAGTAGGATGGCAGACAATGGAAGCAATTCTTTTTCTTTTTTATTGGTTTTGCAGGTCCTCAAAGCCTTAAAAAGTCTTAAGAACAATCAAAATTTTTGCCCATAAAAATGTATGTTTTGAAGGGTCTCGGAGTCAATGTCAACTTTCATGAAATTGGATTATCTTAAGTCTCTCTGCTAAATGTGTTTTGGGGAAACATTTGTATTGATCATGCGGTAGCAAAGCTGCAAAATAAAACCACCATATTGCAAACTGTGCAGCCCGGCCAGAAATGATTGGAGCGCAACCAGTTCGTTGGTTTGCCGGTACCGTTGTAAAAAATGCATACAATTTCACTCATACTGGTCTTTTAAGTTCTTTGAAAGTCATGAATTTAATTTATTGAACCTGAAGAAACCCTGCTTGCATTTCATGTTCCTCCTCCCACTGTAGTCATGATATTCTCAACCACCAACACATCAATTACCTTTGTCACAAAATGACATGAGTATTTTCTTAGAGGCTGAATTTGGTGTGAAAGGTACTTACTACCAGGAAGCTCATATCCACCTTCTTTCCAACTTCCTATGGGACCTGCATCCAACATGTAAGCAGACTGACTGTGACATCAGCGGCCACTCCCTCTGTTTCCCTGCCGCACAGGAAGCAGGAAGTGTGTGTTGTGTGGAGATAGTGTGTTTCCTGTGGTGTAGGTGGAGTGAATGGGTTGTTTTCAGGGTGATGTTTGGTCAGATTTTCATTTATTTCACCAGATTCATGTTCTGCGGAGAAACCCGTTTAATCTGTATTGTTAGTATACTAAGAGATTTGTTTTCGTACAGCAGCTCGTCTTCATTCTAGATGTTTATTGACATTACTAATTATGTTTTGTTCATATTTTTTATTAACTTTGCCCATAAAGTTTTATCTTGAAACTTTATGCAGTAAGGCCCTAAAAACCCTCATCTTCAGTCCTACTTTTTCTCCGATATTTTTTCTCTATGTTCAACTTCTGCATAATTAATATCACAGTCCCTTCGGTGGGTTGTTAGTGTTGTAAATTATGAATATACATGCTTTATGTCAACTGCCTTGTTAATGAAAACTATAACACCAGTTGACAGTGTTCAGGGGCTAATTATTTATATTCCTTTTTCTGGACTAGGAGTTGGTGATAAGGATGAAATCCTGTAGTCAATATATGCATCATATTGTTATAAACTTTCAGAAAAATATCTTCGCAAACTCTGTGGATTAAATAACGAGACAGCCCGTTAGTTTTTGTCTGATGTATGCATTTAAATACCTGACAATTTGAGGTACTCCATCTCATTGATGTAAAATCAATACAAAAATCCAATATCGATATAATGCCAACTTTCACAGTGATTTGCAGCATTCCCCACAGCTGCAAGGAGATGGATGCCTCAGTTTAAACAGCATTGCTAAATGTTTGACAGTAGAGAAATTCATATTGCCATGCTGCAATACATGATTATTTTCATTATCAGTTAATCTACCAGTCATTTCCCCTGCTTTAAAAAATGTTCCTAGGCTGGCTGGAACCTGAAACTTCAAATGCTATTTTGCTTGAGAAATGACTTCATTTTCCACTGACTAACTGGTTAATTGACTGTTGTTTGTTTCAGCTCTGAATTGCTTGTGTTTAGTCTACAGCAGCAATGATTGAATATTATATTGAAAGAAAATTAATTACCAAGTACTTGATAATCGATTAATTGTGTCAGTCATTTTTCAAACAAAAATGTCGAACATTTGCTGTTTCCAGCTCTTTGACTGTCAGGATTTCTTGCTTGTCTTTGTCATTCATGGTGGTAAGAGTCAATTGAAGAGTCAAGAGAAATTGTGAGAAGCAACCCTTATATTATCACATGGTATGTATCAGTATGTTGTTCATCCCAATTTGTCATTTCTTCTTCTACATGCCAGTCTATAAACAAAGATTACCTTTTTATTGAACATGCTAAGATATAACAAAAAAACACATTGTGCAGTGGGGTTCAGATGAAGGGAATTATGCTGTGTTTTGGTATTTGTGAAATGGCATTGGACTGTCATGAAAGGTCAGCGACAAGAAGTTATGTACCTTTATGATTAACGCTGTCACTGCTGAAGACTGTTGACTGTCTGGGGTCTGACTTTGACTAAAAGGTCAGTGTCGGCCTGGTGTGTGTACCTGTTTTCAGTAGCAGCTGGCGATAGTAGCAGCCTGTTTGGCAGCAGCACAGTGGAGGCCTGGTTAACAGATTTGCTGGCCTCAGCCACAACTTACAATACCGTGAGGTCACACACACATACACGCAAACACAGACACACAGTAGCTGACCGGCCGCTCGGTGCATTTATCTCTGTTTGCATTGTCCCTCTGTGTGTTCATCGGACATGCCCTCCCTCCCTCTTTCTGTCTCTCCCTCATCATGTCATGTGGCCACTAGCTGGCTGCGTCACCATGGTAACGCTGTAGCTGTGATGAGTGCAGACTACAGGAGCTCTGCAAAAGAGGCCTCTCAGTAACACACACACACACATACCCGGTAGTTGACAGGCTTGTAAAAGAAGACTGTGAGGGTATGATTATAGTGTGTTGGATTTATTGTGATGCAGCTCTGGTTTGCTGCTCTTGAGTCGGCTGAGTGTAGCTAAAATCTGCGTCTTCGTCAAGGTTTTGCTATTCCTAGGAATGGTAAGGCTGCATTTACACTTTCCAGGCTTGTATCAAGATTAAAAACACATGGGATTTGAGACAACTTCATAAGGCACATGTCTGTTTTAACATGCACCTGATTGCAAGTCTGCTTTTGTCTCTTTCCCAAAAAGTGTATACAAGTGCTCAAGTCGAAGCACAGAAACAAAAGGTGCTCAGCAGAAGAAACAGTAAGAAAATATAAACATTATGTATGCACACTTGATAGTGCACTCATGACAGACTTATTGATGTATTTCCCCTTGGAAGGAGTAAAAATGATGTATGCGTCTTGTTGCGATCACTCCTTTTCCCCCTCTGTAACATCTTGCTAGAATGCATCTCAAACCACGTGCTGATTTACAAATGGGGTTTAACATGAACCCCCTGACAATGTGGCTTCGTGGAGACCGCATACACTGATTCCTCTGCTCATGCTGCTCTGTTTTATCTTTTACATTTCATTATGTTTGCTTTTAGAGTAGAATTTCTGGACAGAGTGATTAATGAAAAGGGTGCATGAATAACTCACTGTGTGAAAATGGGTGAAGGCTGAGTCGGATGTTAATGGAAAGGAGCTTGGAGCGTTATCTGGAAAAATGTAAACACACACACACTAGCAGGAGTAGAGCCCATATCTCTCTCATACTTGTATTATTCCTAACTCTTATGTGTTAAGCCCTCCAGTCCCTTTGATTAACTGCCAACGTTTTACTGAAGTACTTTGCTTCTTTAATCAGAAATCAGCTCAGGGCTCTTGAGAGGACAGGTCAGAAGTTTATTTTGTTCATTTTCGTTGTTAATTTTTAATTTCGGCTGCCACTGCAGATGTAGTCACTCCCGATTTGACCTCACAGACACTTGGATGCTCTAGTCCTAGTTTGTCTGCACTTCTTCCTCCAAACACTCAGTGGTCCTAATATATAGAGATAATATGAGCCCTGCATGTATCTGAGATGTGTCGGTCACATTTCATGGCTAACCTGTGTGTGCTTGTGAGTAATTTCTCCACAGCGGTTCATTACGAAGCAGGGTGAAAGATCATGACCACACCCCTTATAGCCTGTCCAGCAGAGTTACGACCCATCTTTATCACACACACACACACGAACAGGTACACACATAGATACACAGGCAGGCAGACTGACATGATTGGGACCTTGCAGCCCATTTCCATCAGCCAACCTCAGCTCAGTCATGTTCGATGCAGCTCGTTTAAGGAAGCTGTAGTGTTTGTCACTGGTTGGCATTTTGTGGTTTAAACACTTAGTTGGCTGGAATTTTGCTGCTTGCTCAGTTTTCATATTATTTTCTCAGTCTTGACAGTTTGCTCCAGTTTGATAGCATGAATGGGAGGCAGTGATGTTCTTTGTTCTTAAATCCACATTTTTGTAAATCAGGATCCACTTTATGTTTCTGCTGGTGAGTTCAGTATCTAATCTCGCTGTAGCAGCTGTAATTAATGCAGTTGGCCTCGCGCTATTGGCTGCTGCCTGTTAAAAAGAATGATGGGGTCACGCTTGATAGCCAGGATATTTATCACTTCTGTTTATTTTCAGCATGCTAGGATGTCCTCCTGTAGAGTGATATAAGCTGTATGTGGGTTAGGTTTATCTGATACCTGATATTATCTGTTGGTGTTGTTCCTACTACATCGTGATTTAATGTTGCTCCAGGATCATCATTGCAACCGAGCTAAAAGCGATTAAGTCTGAAGACGGAGCGAGTCGTGGTGGTTGACTGGGTCGAGATTGGAGTTGGTGACCTATGTGGAATATAGCTTTTCAGTTATCTGTCATAATTTGTTCAGGTTTAGGCAAATAATTGTTAGCATCGTTTCCCCAAGGTTGACGTGACTTCCTTGGAGCTGTGAATGTTCCACAGTGAGTTGGGGAGGGTTGGCACCTTCAGTCGGTCTCTGATTTTAGCTTTACGGTCTTCACTTCCACAATAGTGCAAGTACCATGAACGTACAGCATCACATTGTATCGTTCTCTAGTTTCTAAAACAAAGCTCACAGAAAGAATCGCATGCCCAGCAGTGAGATGTTACGGATAGCCACCATTGGCTAAAAGCATATAAGGACTCTGAAGTGAGAAGGCTGTAACACCATACGACTCCTGTCTTATTGAAGATAGCAAGGCTAGCTTTTTATCTTAATACTTGGTAGGTCTACTTTCTGAACAGGCCGAAAATGAGACTTTACCGATATTACAGTGCTACCGTAGGTGCATTTAACATTTTGACAGTGCAACACCATGAAATACAGAGAGAAAAATCAAGTACATCTTGAAATACAGAGGGAGAGAGAATCAAGTACATCAGAGAGAGAAGATGAAGTTATTGTGCTAATTTAACCATATTTAATATTATGATTAACATAATCAGAAAAAAACATAGTCCAGTAGAGGATGAGCGGAGAGAGAGAATGAAGCAGAAACAAACCTTTAATTTCAATGCAAAATTTCAGAATATGCAGGAAGAATTCACAACATAATAAATAAAATGTTATTTATTACAGGTGGTCACATGGGGTAGTGGGCCTCGCAAAATGGATTTTGTACTGTTGGTTAGACAAAAGATAAACGAGTAGTTGTAGCTTTAATCTTTCCTGAAGTCGCCACAGGCTTGCTTTTTGTTTAGAAGCAGGCGCAGTACATGGTGATTACTTTGAGGCAAATACACATCTAATTGCAGGTGGTATTCATTTTCGGCATGTGCCATCAAGCCCAACATTAGCTGCCTTAGTTACATAGTATTTATACACAGAGATCAGAGAAAACAACAGCAGAGGAATTGATCCAGGCAATGCAAAACAGCAACTGAAGTATATACCAAACATAAAAAAAGCTTCAAAAAACCCTTTAAATCTACTTACACAGCCTCTCGGTGTTGTGATTTCTCAGTATAGAGTTGAGTATGAGAATTGATCCCAGTTACACAGAACTACACTGCACACTTTTTATTTACATTTGTTTATGTTGCAAACTTTATCAGATAATCAATGCTCACTTTAATTTACAGGTTCTTTAAGCCTTAAATTAAACTTGGTCATCTTGCAGAAACCTTGCTCTGCTTTGGCTGCAGGCAGTTAATTTTCTTAGATGGGCCTCCAAAATCTGATCAATATATGCATATAAGTGTTCCTTAAAGAAGCCTCCCTAAGCAATCCAGAATAACACATCAGCATGGTCTCTGTGTGAGTGTGAGTGTGAGTATGGGTGTGGGTGTGTGCGTTTGAGGAACTTGTGAGGATCCAACTGGGTAATATGTCACAGTTTTAAGGGATCCTACTGGTCATGGAATTCCTGGAATGCAAATGGAGTTTTGGGAAGTGGATTCCAGACGGAGAAGGTCAAGTAACTCGATAGACTCTGTGGAAATGTAGGGAAATTTAACAAAGTGAGATATGTATTTGTTTCCAGCAAGATTTAAACAGTAGAGAGCGTTCAGTGGGTTGAGGTGTTTAGGAAAGAGAGAAAATTGGGAAAGTCATGGAAGACTGTTGGAATTCACATTAAGTCCGCAGTGGGAGTTTCTCTCTCTCTCTGGAAGCACCTGTGGTTCATAATCTCGCTCTCTCATTGCTCACTCTGCCTCTGTCAAACACACATTCCTTCTCTGTGATTTGGCCTCTCTTATCTATCTTTTCTCTCTTTCCTCTTGTTCTAAAACAAGCAGTGTATTGTGTGTGCTCAGCAGAGCAGCCCGCCCTAAAAGCTGAGTGTGTGTGTGTGTGTATGTGTGTGTTTGTCCTGGCCAGCCTGTCAGACCGTGTTAATCCCTCGGAGGCCTGGCTCACCTCCTCCTTGCCTTGCCCCTTTTCTCTGTCCTCCGGCCTCCATTGGTTCGCGTCGTCCTCTCAGGCAGCTGATATGCTCTCCTACCTGTCAGTCATTGCCCACTCGCCTCCCTGCGGGCCAATAACACAGGAGGTAACCCCCCGTTGACCTCACAGGATCAGACAGCAATCAGGAACCAATGACTGTGAGTGTTTAGCAGCGCTCACTGCCGGCTCCCATGGTGCTTTGCGGCAGATCAATGTCTAAGTTGTGGCCCACAAGGAGGGAAAATAAGGAGGGACGTGTCTGTGTCATTACTGGCAGGAGAACCTATTGTTTGCCACATGTTGGCAGTTTGCTAGTGGTCAGAGGGGGGCTGCAAAAGGGGCCGCAACCAAAATATTAGATTTGGGTGGCTGGTAAATAAAAATCCACATTAAAAACAACTTTATTGTGCTGTTGTAATTCTTGGTTTATTTCCTTTTATATTTTCAATTAAGTTTACTGCAAGAAAGTGTTTTAGCTATCTAAAATGTTAGTGCTAGGTTGTCATGACCTTTAAAATTAAAGGGCATGTGCAACAGTCGCACAAGGAGAATTCATCATAAAAGACAATGTATAAACAAAATGTTTACAAACCTTCTGAATTACTAGTTGGAGTGCATTTATGTAAACAAACTCAGATTTGAGTTGCTTTTTTGGCTTTAGGACCTTCTGGAAACTTGAGTTGCAATGATAAGTTGTCCTTTCGTTTAGTCTATTGACAGAAAAATAATTGCCAACTATTTCGATAGTGAAATAATTGTAATTCTGTATGCAAAAATGGCAGAAAATGCAGTTTTTTGAATGCTTTTCTCTATTTTATATCATTTTAAACTGAAAATCTAATACAACTTCGCCAAGGATGATAAATCAAGTAGGCCTAATGGATAGTAATCATTGTGAAAATAATCTGATCCAGCCCCAGTAAAAAAGATTTGAAGGGGACCTTGTAAAAACATGAAATAATGTGATTCCCTGTGTACTCAGACCTCAGTGGTTAGCGTTTAACAAACTACCAGTAATGTACCTTCAGACCACAGCATGTCTGTCTTTGCAGCATTCTACAACTTAACCATCAGGGTTGGACTAAGATCACATGTCAGGGTAAAACATTGTTATGATCTGATGTTTTCTGATCCATACATAGCAGTCATGTACATCCAGATACCATTCAAGGCAAGTGCTGGACCAAGAGAAGATGAAAACAAGTGTGCAAATTGTAGCTTCCTTTGGTGAGATTTATTAGCACGTCCACACATTGAGTGTTTTCCCACCAGTTATTGGGACAGGTTGAATGAGGCCAGTGTGGAACATTGGGTTGCATTGTGATATCTGCTTGGATAAACTGCTGTTGGGTGTAAAATATTCTTGATGGGTTAAACCTAATTACCAGCAGAACAAGCCCTCCGCAAATCACACATACACTGAGCTGTACTAAACAACAACAGAGCACACAAGTGACATTCCACAGTTTTT
The DNA here is from genome assembly GCA_903131615.1 of Diplodus sargus. NCBI lineage: Eukaryota > Metazoa > Chordata > Actinopteri > Spariformes > Sparidae > Diplodus > Diplodus sargus. The sequence goes on from CAEMYA010000344.1 coordinate 339,631, forward strand.
AAGACTGGGACCACAGAATGTGTGTGTGTGTGTGTGTGTGTGTGTGTGTGTGTGTGTGTGTGTGTGTGTGTGTGTGTGTGTGTGTGTGTGTGTGTGTGTGTGTGTGTGTGTGTGTGTGTGTGTGTGTGTGTGTGTGTGTTGAAATGTTTGCTGGTTTGGTGTCGCTGGTCTGTGAAAAGAATCAACATACCAAACGTGTGACAGCAGATGTGCAGATGGACTCAACTGGACTTCACGTTCTCATGATTTCTTTGGGAAAAAGGAGTTTGTTTAAGCTTAAGCTAACTGCATTCACATCAACATTTTGCTCTGCTTTTGTTGATGAAATTAATGCACACACATGGAGGAATGTACATATGTGTACATTTTTGATAATGCATGCCATCTTTTAGCTCTTAAGAGAGTTGTTGCATAGTAATGAATCTACAGAGAATTATTATCAAATCGTAAAGTTTCCTTGCTGATTTTCAGTCTTACTTTGTAGCTTTTGGCTGTGACCGCTTTGCTATTTGGTGCTACAACGTTAGTGCAAAGTGAGTTTATCAGATTTGTCAGAAGTTGGAGACTCGCTGGTGAACATAGTGGAGTGTTTAGCACCTAAAGAGTCAGGAAATGGAGGTGACCAAAGCAAGGCTAAAAGGAAAGTAAATATTGGACTAGGATTTACTGAGTGGCAAGAAACACGACTCTAAATAAATGTTACTGCTGTTCTGTGTCTGCTAGAGGTTAGTGATTAACAGTTAGATATTTAAAGCGATTAATTGTTGAAGTGAACAGCTCAAACATTTGCTGGGTCTAGCTTCTTAAATGTGAAGATTTGCTGCTTGTTTTCATTTTTTCATTGTAAATGACACCATTACAACTGTTTTAGTTGATAATATGTTAGATGGTGTCTTGTTCTTGTTATGCTGTCCCTGAACTGGCCATAAAAAAACAAAAACTAATGCCACTTTTACTAATAAGAAAGTGTACACCCCGGCATGTTTCCAAGCAACCACTTAACATTTTGTGTCTCATCCAAAATGCATTTTAAAATACAGTGTTATTCGATATAGTCACCTAATCTGAATGGACATCTTTCTGGTTATATTAGACCGGAGCTCCTTTTACTCCTAAGTTAGCAAAGTAGTACAACTTAATGTCAGAATGATTTGGTCAAACTAAACTGAGCAATTTATAGCTAACATAAACTGCCACTGGGAGACAATCTAATCTTTTATTTCATGTTTGGCAATAAAGTAGCATGGCACATATTTTTGAGACGCTGTCAGTGTTTGTCAGAGATGAAGAGCCAGCAGTCACTGCTGCAGCCTAAAGTAACATAAAAAAGGCCTGTGTGTTTGTCCTGTCTCCACTCCTCTCATCTGCTGGTTGTTACCAGACCCCCCAGTGGAGCTGCACCCTGGCCTCGCCCTGTCTCAGCTCAGCCCCACCTGCCTGGAAGGGCCTGCTGGAGAATTCAAACCAAAAAAATACAATAACATAATACATTGTGAGACCTCAGTGGGCCAGGGACTTCCCTCCTCACTGCTCCACCCGCTCATATTTGTTGATCTTAGCTGTCCACCCCATTTTTGTAAGAATGGCTCTGACACGCACACACAGACACTCACACAGTTACACTAACAAACACACAGGAGTACAGTGGTGATGTGTGACTGGGGCTGACATCACTAGCCCTATTCACATTGCTGTTTGCATGTGGAGATCCTTCGCCAATTCTCCGCATCCTCCTCTGTGTGAAAGTTTCAGATGCAGTGAGGGGTGAAATTTCTCTCCAAGTGCTGATCCGCCTCTGGAGGTAGTCTCAGGGACGTATTATTGGTGAACCGAACCAGTGTGAATGGATAAGCCGGCGGTGTGGAGTGGGGGAGTGTTGGTCGTACAGACTGATGACTGACTCAACTTGATAAAGAGAAATTTCCCACAAAGCAACGTTACATGACCAAACAACAGTAACGTAGTAGCTGTAACTGTATTTGGCAACTTATATGAGGAAAAAAATACCGCAGATATACGTGGTGAAGCATCTGTCCTCCCGCCCATCCTACCATCCTTCCAGCGATTATTTAATTATGTAATTTAGCGTGAAAAATGTACCTTCGTCACTTTCCAGAAGTTCTGTGGGTCAGGATCTCAGTCACTACACAGTATATCAGCATCCATATGATTATGGAACTGTCCGCAGATTTAGATTGACGGGGGGAGGGGGGGACACCTGGGAAACACCTTGAAAACACACTGACATCATGATCATGATGTGTACCGTCAGCCCTCTAGTAGCCGCAGCGCCGGCTTTCTGTGGAGAATTGGCAAACCACCGCTCCGGAGATAATGCGGTGATGCTGTGTAAAAAGGGCTACTGACGTAAGCCCAAAGAGAGAGAGAGTGTTTGCTCTTTTATGTGTGTGCGCCTGGGAGTTTAGAGTTGTGGCGTAAATCTCTGTAAAGGAACAAAAAGTTTTTTGTGTGCTTTTTTGCAATATCACTTTTAAAAAGGTTGATGGAAAAGGCATAGTTTCATTAAATGTTCTCAGTTTCACAAATAAGTTTTTACGCTTGCTTAAAGTGGTTTTTGCAAGTTAAAAAAGAAGAAGTTGCCTCAGTGTCTTCCTGAGTGTTGCCTTTAGATCCCCAATCCCAAATCAGTGTCCCTTGTACATGGTTATGGAATTTGGTTTTGTTTCTTCTGTTTTTCTTCTTCTTTGATCTATTGGCGGTTGGCAAACTTCCGTTGATTCCAGTTTGTGACCTCTACTTGTACTTGAATACAGCCATGTATAACATAAAATATTCTGCTATCTTTTGATGAAACTACACTTTGTGTGGCCCCCCAAAGCCATCTACTTCTTGTGAGGAGTAACCAATCATATAGTGATGTGGGCAGGACATTGGGCAAGACTACAGAGTGATGACCTCAGAGAGATTACATACATGCATACATACCTTTAATCCTAACCTTTTATGTAGCTGACATCAACCACCCACAAGTTAGAAGAGCGATGATTTTTAAGTTGACTAGATTAATTAAGCATGCTGAACATTCGGAGTAACTCTTATATTTGATCCTTTTGTACATCTAATAGCAAAAAGTCTGAGTTTTATCCAGGCTTGAATTGTTTAACCACTGATCAAAGTTTTTGTTTAACATTATGCCTAATTATATCCATGAAATGTGCTGTTATAAATGCATATTTGATGCACAAAAGCAACGTATTATTTTTGCTGGCAAAAACTTTGCTTTGCTATTTCTTCATCCATCTTTTAACTTGGCCGGTGAGTCATAAAGTTAATTCTCGACACGTTTCAAATTTTAGCTTCAAATTTGCTCAACAGTTACAAAGTAGGCAGTGTCAGTGTTGCATTCATTAGCAGTTTTAGTCTAAAAGGTCTGCCAATTTCCCTGATGTTATTGTGTGTGACCTGAGTGTGTTTGTAGGTGTGTGTAGAACGGGATGGGCTGCAGTCCAAGCTACTGTTCCTGGTCAGTTGTTTATCCAAGGAGGTAGTGCCTGATGCAGATGAACTACATTATCCATCAGTGTTGTAAGTGGTAGAGTATACCACAAAATGCTGTTGATACCAGGCAATTTAGCCAACCAACGGAAAGTATTTGAAACTTTTCTGTGACGGACTGCTGGAGTAAATCCTGCACATGTGGAAATGAGGCTCAGTCCAGGACTTCTCCTGCTCTGAGTTTTCTGGGTTTTTGGGGAAGGCCAGATGATGTCACCTGCTAATTTGGATACTTGTGGCATCAGTTGCATCAGTTTCAGGACATCTGCGACTTTCATCGAGGCTTTTCAAGGCTTTCTGAATGCTAGTTAGAAATCCACCCCAGACATTATGATGACAGTCAGGTTTTAAGACAAATAAATTGTCTTTTTCGTGTTCTGCAAAAGTTCTTGAATCCACTCAGACACATTTTCAGACCCTGCTAAAACCCTTGATATGTTACGAAATGCTTTAGGCGCAAGGAGTATTGCAAAGATCAAAAACCTTTGTACGATCTTCCCTTAGGGTGCTTGCTTTAAGAGGCAGATTGGTGGGGGATTTGTCTGATTTTTAGAGTAAAAGTCGTGCAAATTACATTTATAGTTTCACTTGTTGGCAGCAACATAGCACATTTTCCTCAAGGTCCCTGGACATAAATGTCTTTGAAAGTGAAGAATTCTCTAATTATATTTTCTTTTGGGAGATAGTGGGGGGGAAATATGGTGTGTTTCTTGATGATACAAAGTTGTTTGACAGGTTTTTGGTCTGGTGACATTTAGGCAGCTGTTGATCAAAACAGAGCTCCTGTCGTTCAAGTTTAAAACACAAATGACAGAAAATAAACTGCAAGCTATTTTCTATAATCAGTTAATCATCTATTAACCAAAAATGCAGAACATGCTGGTTCCAGCTCATTAAATGTGAGTATTTGCAGATTTTCTCTGTTTTGTATCTTTGTAAATAGAATTTTATTTGGTTTGGCCTTTTGGTCAAATAAAACAAGCAGTTTGAAGAGTATCCTCGGCCTCTGTGAACTTGCAATGGGCGTTTTCATAATTATCTGACATTTTGTGGAATAGTTTCAGTTTTTGGCATCTAGTTGTGCTTTGGAGCAGTGTTTTCATGAGTGGGCCCCCTTCTTGTTTCTGTTGTACATGTGCAAGCACACAGACGACAAAATACACATTCTAGCTACCAGTGTCACTCTTTTCTGGTGAACAAAAATGATGGCGATAACGTGCTTTTATACGTAAGAAAGCTCAACAGAATACCTTTAAGCAATTATTAACAGATGTCTTCTGCTTGGTTAAAAGCACCATTCATCATAGTCAAATTGGTCAGCGTCATGTTCTCTGTGTAGTTTGGCCCCTTGTTTGTTAATGTGCTGCTCAGAAAAAACCTGTTCTTGACTGTCATACTGTGTTTCTCAGTATAGAAAAGCCTTGTGATAATCCTCCGAATGTAGTTTGACCCCAGTGGGGCACACAGAGACTGAAGCACTGCAGATTGTGTTGACACAACAAGGAAAAGGTTGAAACTCATCAATGAAAATAGCGAGGATGTGATGTCAGAGCCAGTCACTGTTGAAGCTCTGAGCTCCTCGTTCAGATCCAGTTTTTATCATCAGGGTTGTGAGATTCAGGTCAGCGAGGAGGAGAAAGGAGTAAGAGCAGGAGTTGGAAGATAAATAGGAGCTGGGGATCAGTAGGGAGGAGGAGGAGTGACATTGCAGTCTGGCACGATTACTTTGCTTCTATCCTCAAAATGCTGTTTGAAATGTTTTAGTGTTAGTGGGGATTTTCAGTCCTGATCTGCACAACTGAAAATCAAACGTCTTTCTGCTCTTATTTAGAATAATGAATTTGGATTAAACAAAGCCTTTTTTCTGAGGATCTTTGTTTATTTGCTGGACTCAGACCACTTTTGCTTCAGTAGCATATTTAGCTCCCTCCTTCCTTTCTTTGTTTGTCCACCTGACACCTGAGAACTGGGCATGGCCAGCATACCAGTGCCATGGCAACATGACACCCAGCTGTGAAGTGGTTGCCATAGCAGTGTTGAGTAGCTTGTCGGTGTTGAGTTGCATTGGTGGCTACTGTACACGGGAGTGTCAGCTGTTTGTCAGTGTCAGGAAATGGACAAGCACCCATTGGTGTCATAGGATTTGTACCTCAGTCCTACTTGCACTTTTATGCAATTTTTCAGTATCTATTTTCAGACAATTTTCAGGCAATTTTCCAAATGCCAAAAACGACATCTTCAGTGAAATACCTGAAGTGTCTTAATTTACTGTCACTCTGTCACTGACAGAGAAAAAAGGCTAATCCTGACTTTCACCCCTCCAGTGTTTAACATTTTTCTTTGTACTATGACCAAAAAGATTAATAAATTATCAAAGCAGTTGGCAATAAATTTTCTTTCATTCGATTAACTGGCTAATCTTTACAGCTCTTACTGACACAAAACAGCATTAAAAGTCTTTGAGTTGTGATTTTTAGTCCCCCAACAAGCCAGTGTTTCTTCTCCTTTTAGCTTGATTTTTCACTCACTCTTCTAACATTGCGTCATTGCCTATTTAGTAAGCTGGTAACTATGAGTGAATGCACAAAGGAACTTAACTTTAAAAACAGCAGGTAACAATATGTTCTCAATAGGGTTCCATTTAATCATTCCTCCAGGACTTTCAACCCGATCACACAGTCTTCAGCAGATAGAGCTTGCCTTGTTGATTTTGGAACATCCACAGTCATGAGAATTTATTTACAACAAAAGTCTCCTAGAACAATATAAGTTGTGGACATGCAGTTCTGTGACTTCTAAGCATCCTTTGTCTGCTGATGAAGACCAAAATACATGTGGAAAATCTCAAGAACAAGAGAGTAAGTTGACCTTGAGTTGAGACTGTTTAGTCAACAACAGCAAAATCTGTTCCATTCCAGTCTACTGATTTCAGATTTCCCCTGTTCCAAATTGGTCTTCATGCTGAGTAGCTTAATGATTCTGCAGAATTTGCCACGATATGTTACCAAAGCTGTCATTAACAATGTTCACTGTAGCCTCAATAACTCTCAGCATCATAGAGCAAGGGAAGAAAAGTGCAAAAAAACCAAACCAATCCAATTTTATCGGATGACCTCTGAATTTGAGCTTATTTGTGGTGAAAGAGGTTTTACTCATTCAGGATTCATGCAGGATTAAGCACACGGACGACCTCTGTGGATATTAGAATCATAAAAGGACCCCAGATAATATGTCTTGTGTGAATAAGGCTTTAAAGGCTGCATTACCCAGCAGTTAATTACTGTTGATACCTTGGATCTACAGTAAGAGAGACACATCTAGACTTCTTGACCTGCAAACATCCTGTCATCTGCTTCAGGTAGTTTATCAGGTGTGTTTACGGTTTGACTGTTTTGGTCTGTTGGTCAGTATGATAGTTTGTCATAACTTCCTCCCCCCTGTTTTTGCACCAAAGTCACTGGAAGGCTGAGCGAGAGAAAGAGAGATGTGGGCGGACCTGCATAATTCAACGCCTCATCCCGAGTGTGTTCCTGTGTGTGTGCGTGTGTGTGTTAGCATGTGTGCACGCTGCATTCTTAGGAGTGCTTCTCTATTCTCTGCACGTTTGGACCTTCAGAAACGCCTGGTAAGGTCATGTTTGTGCTCATGTTCGTGTATGTGCACGCATGTTTGTGTGTAACTCCATAGCCCTGATCACAAGGCGCCATGTTTAACCAGCCCCCCTGTACACCACTGCAGACTGTTATTGATCGTTCTTGTACATACACACAGGCATAGATACACACACACACACACACACACACAAACACGCCCAGGAGCATGTGTGACCTTTCTGGCCTTTTCTGAAGCCCCCCCTCTCTTATTTTATAGTTACTGAGAATGAGAGCGAAAATATCAGTAAATGGAGCAGAAGTGAATGCTTCCTCTCATTATCCAGTTAGTTTCTGAGTCTCGCTTTGAACGTTTCCACTGGAGCTGGACTGATTTGACTTTTTCACGGCTGTTGCATGTACCTAAGCTGATATTTTTGGATTGCCTTTACTTGGGTCCAATATGCACCATATTTAGATTTTGACCAACCAAAAGGAAATGAAAGTACTGTGAAATGTCAGATTGTGATCACTATATTTAAAACCGCTGAAAGAGTCTGGCCTGAATTTTTATAATAAGCTTATTAGAGATGTACTGATACCATTTGTTTCTTCCTTATACAGATGCTTGACATTAATGTATTGGCCAATGCCAACTGCTGAAACAATACCAGTCTGTTACAAAAGAAAATTTTACTGCATATTTCTAATTTTCAGCAGCTGTACAATGCTAACCCTGTATGGATATTTGAAGTCACACATGTCGCTTGGCATTTGTGGACTTTGCTGACACTGGGAAGTAGCAGCGTCCCATTTCTAATAAATAAATTATGTGTTATTTGATCAATGCATAAATTTGTATATGTGCTGATACTGAATCCAGCATTTTAGACATTATCAGGGGCATTTCCCATACTAGTATCTGTACTGAGGCAACTAAATATATTGTTTTGCTGATATTGGCCTATCACATATAACATCTGTATCAGCTTAAATGCTATCCAACATGCACCGATATGAAAACTTTTTTATAGCGCTTATAGTGCAGAGACTTTGCGGTATTTTATAATGATTAAGTTTTTATCTAATGATTTATTATTACTAGTTTTAGTTAACTAATTCTAACCAACTTCCAATTTCTTGTCATAATTTTATCAAAATAAAATTGAGGCCAACATCAGACCTACATCAGTCTAGATCCTGCTAGCAGCGCATGAACTCCTCAGATTCTGGGAACAAATCATTCTGTATCTTTATTCACCCTGTTCAGACTTGCAGAACCACGCCATGTTTTTTTTTTTTGTGCTTTAACTTTGAGCTGAACCAGTGATGTTCATTGGAGAACAATGGCTCTTCTGTGACGGTCAGCAGCCTGGGCCTCCTCTTATTAACAGTGTGTTTTTGTGTGTTTGTGGGGCCAGTCAGAGCTCAAAGATAGTTGGACAATTCCCCATCATAAGTTTGCAAAATAAAGATCTGGTAGGCCTGCACTCAACCAACAAAGTGTAGTAGGTAAATTCTGCTAAAGTTGAATTAAGTTAGTAATTGGTAGAAAGGTTGATTATTATCAAGCAAAAACACATGTTTATTTAATTTTCAATTGAATAACTTAAGGTTTTTGGACTGTTGGATAAAGTAAGGACTTAGAAGATGTTACTTTGGACTCCGTAATGAAAAATAATCGTTACTTCCAGTCCTGCTAAGATTAAAACAAGTCTAATACTGGACATTTTGTGTCAATGAACCGTCCCAAAAAAACAATTTTAACCGTCCCTAAGTGAATGCAAACCATCACAAAATGAAAATGCTGTTTCTTCACTTCTTCTATTTCTTTTACTGTATCACTGCTTCTAATTTAGTTTAATTTGATGTGTGGGCTATTCTATGCAAATCTGGGACATCCAGTGTGAGTCACGGCTCTGGGAAACTCCTGAAGAACCATAAAAATTGTTGTCAAGTTAAAATGAAGATAGATTTGGCAATTGCATTGCTTGTTTCTTGCCTTAAAATATCTTTAGCAACACATTTGATTGAACTATTTTCATAATATAAGAGAAAGTTTCCCAACGAGACGGTTTTTGGTTTGGTTTGAAATCCTGGAACAGACAGACCACAAGTAGCACTCGTCCAATCAGGTGCAGCCAAGGAGTGTTTGCGAGGGTGTAGCCAGTGCTTGTCAAGCATCCAAAAACATGTCAGCTCTGTCATTTGTAAGCTAACTTCATTAACCCCTTTGAGGTTTGGTTTCATTTCGTTTCTTCTGGTGTAAATTCTGTTTAAGAGTATTTTATTTGTTTTGCCATTTTGTGGGTAAGCACAGTGCAAATGCAGAGAAGTTATGACTTCAGAGTGGTCAGATTTGCAGGTGATGAAAAACATGGAGTCAGTGTGTGTGTAAGTAGACCGATCTGTGGGTAGTGTTGACAACCATATCAGCCATACATCATGTCTCTTATGTTTACTCTGTGTCTGGGTATGTGTCTGAGACCGGACACAAATTCATCAGCCCTTAACGGCCTTGTGGTGGTCAATTACCTCTCTCACACACACACTCACTCGGATGCAGTGATTTCCTTCCAGTGGCCGTGCAGCTATCTGCCAGCCTTGATCCTTGTGGGCTGCTCATGGAGGCGCTGAGGCACTGAGCAGGTCTGATTTGTGGCCAGGCGTCACCACCGGGTCCAGACGATTTATACCATACCTTCCCACAATGCCTCACTCTGTCAGGATGACAGGGTGATCCGGGTGGAGGGGGTTGGAGGCTGGACGGCTCGATACCAAAGCAGAAACTCACCTGAAACAAAGAGGCTTTTCTTTGCAGCCACAGAGGAAATGTGTGCATGTAGTCTTTTCATTCAGTCGAACAACAGGCCTCGGCTGCCTCTCTGTCTTTGTCCTGGTGGTTCAGGTGGGGTTTGCTCTGCAAGAAATTCAGTGAAATTCCAGATTGGTTCTGTCACCATAATAGATTTTGACTTTGATTTAGTTTCAGTGTTAACATGTAATGACAGGAAATGTGCTGCTTTGTGTTATTTCAATATTCGGTGTATTTCTATTGTCAAAAGTTGGGAGTGACCTTGATATTATCATAGGTTTAACTATGTGTCTCCCCACAGACAGTCAGCAAGGTCAGCAATAAATCAACAGCAGCTCAAGGTTTCCTCCATCTGTTCCACTGACAATAACTGATCAACCTGTGCTCATATAAAATAACCTTTGTTATACACTATGCAATTGGAAGAATGTGTCTCACATTTTTGGTTTAATGCCATTGTGTTGTATCCAATTGTTGTCAATAATCATTGAAAAATTAGTATAAGAATTAGGAATGCAGTATGGATGGATGGATGACAAGGTCAGCGTTTGCATCAGATTTATTGAAACAAATTAATGGACGCCTCATCCTCCTGCCTGGAGTTTTCAAAACTTAAGAAAGCTTGAATTCAATCCCTGCTGCCTGAAATGTTTATTTTTAAACCCCTGGATAAACTGAACTACACTTCCACGCTTTTTTCTAGCTCATGGTTTAAACCAGTAGTTTCGCTTGAGGCCGAGTCACGAACCTTTTTTAAAATCTAAAAAAGTAAAGCAGGAGGTGGATCTGCAACCGCAAGTACCTGTGAGATATTTGATATTGTGGATAATGTGCTGTGGGCCTCACTTCCTTTGGCTATTTAAAGCAAGAGGAAAGTAATTCTCCTGCTTCATGTGATGGGATTCTCTCCCTTCTACTCCTCTCCTTTCTTTTACCCACTCGGTCGGCGTGTCTGATGTCTTTGCAGTGTCTCTGCTGAGATCCGATGTGGGATGAGTTTCCCCTCCCCACTCCTGAGTTGAAAACCTCGGTCCAGCTGACCTTAGACACAGGCTTAGGGAGGAATCCCCCCGTGTTACTTCAGGTGGGGCTGCAACAATATTGACTCAGGAACTCAGTTCATTTTATTAGGCTCATGTTCATGTGTGTGTGGAGACTGAGATGACGCACAGCAGCTGGAATCTGTTCTTAAACAGCCATCATCCACAGAGCTCCTCTCCTCCCTTCTCTCTAAATTCATCTTTTCAATGCCAAAAAAAAAAAAAAATCTAAATTCAAGTATTCGGTGTCTCCATGGAAACTAGGGTTTAACCTTTTTTGGTTTGCCAGTACTGGTGTTTAATTAAACACAGAGCTGCAGTATTTAGAGCTACAGTTTTGTTATCAAGCAAACCAGCAGCTTGGCTTTAAACTAGCCAAACTGCCACATGGTGCTCAGGAGGAAGTTGGGACTGCAATGCCTCATTTACACATGGTGATAAGCTGCATTCTCTAAAGAGAAAGTAACTGTCCAAAACTATATTCAAAAAGTTAGGAGAGTGAGACACCCTGCCTCAAGATTGGTGCTTTATGTAACAGGAAACATGTTATTGCCTTTAATTGTTTGCATATTGCATTCTCATTACGTCCCAGTGAACTCAACCCCCACTGAGATATGATTGTTTTTATTGGAGAACTTGATCCTAATGTAAATCTAGCAAAGTAGTTTTTTTTTTTTTTCAGCTACTGTAGGGTGACTAATAGGACATTGGGTTGGAGTTGGAGGGCCATTGTAGTTGGACAACTTGCATCCTTCATGCTTATTTTATTCTTGGTAACAATTTTATCATTGGTATCTTTTTTTATCAGTCTTGTTTTTCATTGTATTTTCCTACGCCACACAGCTCAGGGTGATGCTTTGCTGTTTGGCTGTTTTGCTCAGTAACTTGACTGTAATCTTGAAGCTGCTTTTCCAACTTTTTCTACACAGATATATTAATGATATTGGTCCAAAATCTTGTGAATTTGCGCTTTAGATTTTGGGGAAATAGCAAAAAATAGAACATGTTTTCTACGTCTTCCACAAACCTCAAGAAACATGTGCTGCTCGCACTGGAGAGCTGAGATGGCAGGTATGAAATGTTGATGCCTTCAGGTTGTGACTAGGTTGCATGTGAGTTTAAAGTGACTGTCCAAGAGGTCTATTGGAAAAGACGGGTACTATCTTTGGTTTTCGTCCAGCTGGCTTTCTTTGGTACACGTCTCTCTATTTCCTCATTTCCTGTCAATCTCTACACATCTCTGAAAATGCCAAGAAGCTGAATATGCACTTGATGTGTTTGTCAGAACAGAGCTACATCATATTGCTACTTCAGGGACATTTTGAATGCATTTTCTTCTCTACAGGAGCAAACAAACAGTGTTGTTAAAGCTGGAACACACAGAAAGTAATCCAATTTGGTTTCATTACATGCACAGCAGGCGTGGACTATTGAAGCTCTGCACATATAGCTTCATAGATTAGAATTAAACATTCAGATATTTGTTACAGAACATCTAATATTGCCAGCGGAGCATAACACTTTAATTTCTGTGTAACTGCTGGAAATATTTAAAAGAATCAGCTAATTTAATGATATTTTTAGCGACCTGATTGATGAAGTTGGTTTTGATTTATATAATTCACTGGAACTTAAAGAAATGAAAATAACCCATTTGTTTTGGATCTCATTTAGATCTTATACTTTATCGTCCATTAGATTTGTGTAAAGTTTGATTCATTGAAGTATAAATAAACCATAAACATTAACCAATGTTATCCTTACCTTTGAACCGGAATTCACTCAGACATGTTTAGCCTCAGCACTGAAGTGTCACACTAGAGACTAAAAGTGGTTTACGTGCTCTGAAATGGAGCTCTGGTTAGTTTCCTGAACACCTGATAACCCCCTACCCACCACTCGCCCACTTTCTCTCTCTCACACACAAATATACCCAAGCTGTGTGTGTGTAGCTTTGGTTTAAAAAAGGCTCTGTAGGCCTGCTGCTGTTACTAGAATGAAAAGGAGATGTGGGAGAATGATAGCGAGAGAGACGTGTAGGGTGTAGAGATGGTGATGGATAACTGTGACGTGGTGATTGATAAATTGCTCCTTTTCTATCATAAAACTCTCTATATTACATTTGTATATTAGCAAAGTTTATCAGACTGTACTTCTGTATTTGGAAATTGCCTTCACCAACTTGGACAATACACAATTAAAAACATCCTGCTTGCAAAAAGTGAAAATATTTCTCAAAGCTTCTGATAAGGATCCATCAACAAAGGTGCACACAGAGCAAAAGATAAACGTTAGAAAGGCTGTTACATAATGTGCTGATAGTGTTGTGAGCTCAGCGCTCCTCCCCGGGCACCTTTTTATTTGTCTTGTCTGCACACCTGAAGCTTTAATAAATATGTTCCTGTTCAGCAGGCAAGCAGCTTCCAGTGGTCTTTATGTTTTTTTCTACCAGCCTGGCTGGATCCACTTTTACCTCTCTGGATACCCTTGACTCAACATTCAGAAATAGTGACTTTTGTCACTGAATTACTGTTTACATACTAAAATTCCATGGTTAAGAGGCATGACACTACCCAGTCAAACCCATAAAGAGCTGATGATGAAAGGGTAAATGTTTAAACAAATAAGTCAATTTTCAAAGATTTTTATCATATTTTTCATGTTCAGTGTGGTAAAACACACCTCAAATTCAATCCAGGCTGACATGAATTTGCTGGTTTGCAAGCAGGAAAACTACAGCCTGCTCAAAGTTTAATCCACCACTCCTACCTCTCTTACTCTTACATGCACGCATGCACTCACACACGCACACTTGAGAGACAGGCACCAGGTGGGATCTGTTTTTTTACAGCCACAGAGTGAAGTTGCTGAAGTGAAGTCACTTTCTCATACGAACACAGACGTGACCTTTGACCTCCCCCCTGGGAGACCTTTGACTCTGAGGCGTTAGTCAGAGCGCAGGATGGCTCAGGGTTATCTTCAAGCTGTGGGCTTTCTCTACACTGTCTCACTTTAATAAGAATCTCACATGCACCAATGAGCTATTGTGTGTAGTATTACTTATTAAGGGGATGTACTAACTGATCTGACAGATGCTCGATTTTTATACTTATATCATTACAGTCAAAGTTTTAGACTTAATATCAAGTATATCAGCCACTAGTCTCTTATTTTATTCCAAATGTCACATTTTAAAGAGTTACATTTCTATTTTGCAGTTCCATGTTACCAATGTTTACGCAGATTAGTCTCATAGAACCCTGGTTTTTGATCTAGCACTAGCTAACGTTTCTAATGCAAACTAGGTAATGAAAAAAGCATTTGCTTAACCTGTTAGTGAACGCCCCCATTTTAAGGTTCATTTCCCTCTTAGTGAAAGGTGTTCCTATGTTCAAACGGTGATCCTTAACAGGTTAAGCTAGCAAAAGTAAGTTACCAGTACTCAAATGTTGTTATCTGACATTTTTAATATTGGGTAATGGGTTTACCACTAATATCTACGGTGTGTCACCCACCAGCTTAAACACATACACTTGAGACACACACACACACACACACACACACACACACACACACACACACACACACACACACACACACACACACACACACACACACACACATACACATTCTCACACACACTTTCTCACTCACACTTTCTCCCTCCCTAGTCTCCATCAGGGGTTATCCACCTGATAACCGCTATCTACAGTTTTGCCCTACTTTGTGAGTGTGTGCCTCACAATTTTAGTCACAGGTATCAGTCAAATACCTTTGCTCCCTCTTTGCATTCCTTTACTGATGCCTCTGCCTGGTACAGTAGGACAGACAGTACAATATACTGTATGTCTAATATACACACAGTAACTACACACGAGTTAATTAGCCTTGAACTTGGAGGCAGAGGTGCGTAATTCCACTAGACTCGTTATATAAACGCATAAACAGTGACAGAAGTGGTCCAAAATCAAAGACGTCACTAAACCTGAGTTGATGCCTCTCTGCCTCGACTTGTCTGTATGCTGTATATGTGTGATACGTGTGTTTGACAGACAGCGTGTAGCAGGCCTTATCTTGGCTGTTGTTTGGAGACATACTGCTGCAGTACATACTGCTGCAGTAACATTTTGTGCCCGTGAAATAAAAAGCTGTTTGGGATTATTAGAATGAAAGCTGCCAAAAGGATAAACTGAACAGTTTTTTCTTGCTTTGCTCTCACATTTTAACATTAAGCAGTTTTTAGCATTTAGCCCACATGCTTAAATAAGTTGTAAATATGTAAGAAGTCCAAGCTTAGGCTTGTGTCCTTACAGTCCAGATAAATTTGACTTTTGTCCCTTTTCTTTTCTACTGAAGATTTTTCACTGCTTTTATTTTGGTGGACTAAAGCTAACATAGTTTTAAAAACAACCCTTAGCCTTAATGCCAAATACACATCGTCACAATCATGTTTGTTGATTTGGTCGTCTGTGTCTGTATTGCATTGATCCAAATATGCTGTGTAGTCCTCATGCTAGTGGTTGTTGTAGTTAATTGTTAAACCATTAACTATCCATCCTACTTCAGTAATACAAAACTGCAACCACAAAATTGCAAACAACACTTACCATGATTCACTCATAGAGAATTTCAGGTTTGACTTAATCGGTGTAAGTGAAGCGAAAGCCCACACAAAGATAATCAATAACAGATTTACTAGTCTAGTCTACTTTAGGAAATACTGATCAAATCTTTTCCACAAACAACCAGTAAATGGAGAATATTATCTACAGTTTCATCAACAATTAAGATAATCATTAGTTGCAGCTCTAATGGGTTTATACAATTTGAGCATGATCTAGAGATATGGATTGCAGCATTGGACCATGGCCATGATACGTGGTTGTTTAAGTTGGATTGTTCCATTCTCTTGAGTGATAGGTCTGTAGGACTGAACCATGGTGCACAGGTGTGAAGTTTCAGGCATTGGACATGGGCTGTAAATCAGTGAGTGCAAGACTGGACCATCGCCACGCACATGGGGTTGTTGTAATGGACCATAACCTGGAGATCTGTTGGACTATACCATCTCCCTTGAGGAATATGGGAGCAGGACTTGAACTCCATGTGGTTGTACTTGTCCATTCCCAGTAGCCAAAAGGAGACTGTGATTGTACCGGGCAGTGTGTTAATTATCCACTGCTGGCTCTTAGCTGGGCTTTGTTTGAACGCAAAGTGGAAGAGAGTCTCCACAGTAACAGTTACCAACGCTTACGCAAGCTCGACGACGGCAATCCTCAATGACCCACATACCAGCAGTAAATCACAACACACACACATTCCCGGCTCCACCCTTCGCCTATCGAAACTATGCTCAATGTTTTCACTCTGCCTCACTGTGTCTCTATCAAACATAGGACGGGGTGAGCGATTCTTTGTTTTTTCTCTCTCACTGTATATGTCCACTTATTCAGTCTTCACCCCCTCTAGCCATCTGACGGAGGCTACAAATAGACTTTTACCATTGAAGAACTGATCGAGTTAAATCTTTGACTTGGATCACCCTGCTCACACACTCCTCAGTCTCAGCTGTACCTTACTAACAAATACACAGACTAGATCTGTCACCTTAGAAAGTTGCTGGGCCAGTTATCTACGCTTTTGTAAAGCTGGCAAGGGTTCTATTTAAAATTCAAATCTGCCTTTGTTGGTATCCTGACAGGAAAGACACCGGCGTCGTAGAAGAAGAACCACAGTCAGGGATTTCCTGCAGTACAACATCCTCTTATAACATCATGAACTAGAAGATATTTCGATGAATTAAAACCTTAGAGAACTCACAGTTACAGTCATAGTTTTACTTTAAAATCCTTTTTAGGGATGGACACAATGACAAGAACACAGTCAATACAATAACCGTCTTGTGTTTGCTACATTAAAGCTTGTAAAGGCAATTTTGTTTAGGTAATTTTAGAGATTTGTTGGTACAATTTATTGATTAATCAGTTTGTTGTTTGGTCTCTTAACTGTCAGAAAATGGTGAAAAATATCCATCAATATTTCCTTAAAGGTGAAGATGACCTCTATTGGCTCACATTGTCACTGTGCTTCAGTTATTGTGTATATGGTTGCTTCTGTATTACGTTGATGGTGAAATATCTAGTTTGGCCTCACTGGCGTGGTCCAGGACTGTCTCTGTCTCCTGCATGTCCTCTATTCATTAGAACTAAGAGGAATAGCACATTTTGCTCTCTAATGTCTGCAATCTTCCATGTAGATCTAAGGCTTTCTCAGACCTTTTCAATGGCAGTAAAAATGAAATATAACCGCCAGTTTTATTGCTGTGTCAGCTCTGTTACATATGACTTTATCAGGACCGGGTTGTGTCTTCAAGACATTCTTGTTCTATAGTAGACTCTGTCCAAAGGGGAATGTCAATATGTAGGTAATACATTTGTAGCTGTATATAGAGTGCAGATAGCCCCAGGTGCCTGCCTGAGCATGCTGCTTCCACATCCAGCATTGACTCTGACTCTGAAGGAGTGTGTGTGTGTGTGTGTGCGGATGTGCAAGAAAGTTGTTTCCTTTGACCACGCAGTGAGATGTGATAAAATAATTAAATAAGTTAAAACACAATAAATGGTAAAGCTTGACTTTACAGGTCAGGAAGTAATGAAACTATGTTGTTTTCGGCTGCAGCTAATGATAATATTGTCAAATGGCCATAACCCCAAGATGTTGTGTTTACTGTCACAGAAGTGTGAAGGTACTAGAAAATACTTATATTTAACTGTATCTATAGACAAAAGCCAAAGGTTTGTAGGTGTAAGTGGGGTTTTGTCTAGTGTGAAAGGGGTTGAAATCAAAAAATGTTTACCTAAGAAAAAAAAGCTCAAACCCAATGAATCAATTATTAAAATATTTGGCAATTAATTTGATAATTGACTGATTAACTAATCGATAAATCATTGCAGCTGTAGTCTTTTGGTGTTAATGTATAGGAAATTACTTGAAACAAATTCTTTCCTTAAACCCAAGTAGATAGAAGTTTTTATAAAAGTTGATTTTTTTTTCCCTTTTAATTAATGCAAAATATATAATTCTTGGCATTAGCCTCACTAAAGTTGGTTACAGTGTGCAGAGGTTTACAGTCAGGTCAGTGAATGACTGAACAGCCTGCTGGCTCTCAGCCAGCGCTGCTTCTCTCCTCTCGTGACAGTCAAAGCTGCTGAACAGTCAACTTACTGCACAGTCCTGCTTTGATATTGAGAGTTTAAATCAGCTGACTTTGAATAAACTGAACCATATTCACAGTAAATGGGTTATAGTTTGCATGTCAATATTTTGAGTGTAGTGTACCGGCAGTTAAACTGTCCTCCTCCATTAAAAGTTTGTATAAAAAACAAATGATTGACTCTATCTCTTTCTGTCTCTTGAACAGGACTTGGAGTTCCATGGCGTGATGCGGTTTTACTTCCAGGACCGGGTTGCCGGTAACTTCGCCACCAAGTGCATCAGAGTGTCGAGCACAGCGACAACGCAGGATGTTATCGAGACACTAGCAGAGAAGTTCAGACCAGACATGAGGATGCTTTCCTCGCCAAAATACTCCCTGTATGAGGTCCATGTCAGCGGCGGTGAGTCTCATAAATTAAAGATAAGAAGCAGAGTGAAGATGTTGACAATTTAAACTAATGATTCAGTCTTAGGAATCATAATAATTTGAATAGATGCTTGTAAGATGAACTGGTTTATGTGTCTGTGTGTTAGAAGAGCGTCAGCTAGATCTGGATGAGAAGCCTCTTGTTGTTCAGCTCAACTGGAACAAAGACGACAGAGAAGGACGCTTCGTCCTGAAGAACGAGAACGACATCCTTCCCAAGGTCAGCCGCTCTGTCTTGTATTGTATCCTGTTTGACTGTCAACCAGTCGGTTTACTACTGGGCTGACTCATCCATTCGGTTATTCAGTCATCACCTGTGAAAGGAAACATTTACAGATTTTGCAATACTGTTCCATGATGAGAAATCAATTGTAGAAGACAGGAGACCAATAGACTGTACGTACAGGGTTCATAAAAAGTTGTGAGAGTTTTGAAAACGCTTAATTTGAACTGTTACGATTACACATGATTTTAACACATCCCTTCAAGGACCTCGTTGACTCTTCTTCCCCTCTTTCCCAGAAGAGTCAGAGTAATGGCCCAGAGAAGGAGAAGGACGGAGTGATCCAGAACTTCAAGAGGACTTTGTCCAAGAAGGAGAAGAAGAAGGAAAAGAAGAGGGAGAAGGAGTTCGCCCGGATCCCTGATGGAGACGAGCAGACGCTCAGCCGGGAGGACGGGTAACACACACACTCACAGTCATCCATCTTATTGTCCTGCGCTTACATCCTCTCAGTCCCTGAAGAGGTTCTTGATTTTTTTTTGTAATGCCAAGAAAAGCACAGAAGAGGAAAGAGTGATTTAAACTTTGCCCTTTCTGTTCCTCCATCTATCTTTTTTCATTCAACATATTGTGTCACTCGTCTCCCTCATTTGTAGGGAAAACAGTCGTCTGGCCGCTGAAGTTTACAAGGACATGCCGGAGACCAGCTTCACCAGGACAATCTCCAACCCAGAGGTGGTGATGAAGAGGAGACGCCAGCAGAAACTGGAGAAACGCATGCAAGAGTTCATGAGCAGTGATGGGAGGCCCGACTCAGGTAATTAAGCTGTTTGTTCAAACTTCTAATTAATCCCACACATTCTGTTTACTCGTATTTCCAGACTCCTTAGTTATTTTCGGTGTTTGAACATACATTTCAAATGTATGAACAATATACAAATAAAAACAACAAAAAAGGGAAAAAAAGCACATTCCTCTTAAATCCAGGCCCTTATTGCCAAACCCAGCTTGATCTCTGATCGTCCCACCATGCAGAGTTCAGTATCATAGGTCTCATAGTTCAGTGGTTGTCAGAGCAAAACCTAAGCCAGTGATTTCACTATAGACGTCTTATGCAGTATAGTGTTACATAATCCAGATGAGTGCAGGAAGAAACAATCCCAGGAGCTTAAGTAGTAGTGAGACAGAAGCAGCTGCTGAGTAAAAGACATGTGATGGCTGTTCCAAGATCATGGCAAAGATCATGGCAAAGCTCACTCAGGCGGTCTGAGATAAGTAGCAGCGAGATTATTTTGATAGATAAAGCAAAAGTGTTAGTCCTTGGCCTGATGGACTCGCCTGGTTCCATACCTCTGAATTGCCATAAAGGAAAAACTAAATTAACAAGTGGAGAAAAGGATATATCTCACACAGATGATTAGAGGAGTATGAAAAATTGGGTTTCCCCCCCTGATACTATGTTTGTAATTGGTGCAGCCAGACCTTTTTCTCTGGCTATGTGAGACCTAGACCTCTGATGGCTAATTCCTGAACCCGGCTTAAACAAGGACCACTCCTCCTGGCCAAGACATTCTGTGTAGCACATCGTCTGTAGAATATAGAGGGACGCCTCACAGAAGTAGGAGCTGAAAAACTGATCAGGGCTGCTGTTAAATGGACCCAAATATATGTAAAAAAAAAACTGCCCTTGAAGTGAATATGACATCCGAAAATAATCACCTTTCCAAACGCGGACGAACCAAAGCAGCCAGAGACGGAGCTGGATTGTCCTCAGAACGAGACTGAGTGTCCTTGTGTGGCTTAAGGCAAACCTGACGTGAACCCCTGAGAAAATCTGCAGAGTGACCTGAAAATCACAGTTCACTGCTGCTTCTTATCCCGTGTGACAGAGCTCAGGAAATCTGCAGGGAGGGTAGGAAGAAACAGCTGGTGGAGGTGTTCTGCAGCTGTAATCACAACCCGTACATGAATGAACACTCGCTGGAATTCGATATTCACGTTTTTGACTTATAATAAACTAGTTAACATGTATTTTCATGCTTCATTCACTGACCGCTCTGCATCATGTTTACATCAGTTGGTCATCAGAAGACCATATGTTGTGGGAAAATCTCCCGCCGACATGTTTACAAACACAGACGTACATACACGTTTCAGTAAATGAATCAAACACGCTGGCTGGTTTCGGTGTGTGACTCAGGCATTACCTAATCACTCTGCCAGACAGACAGATGGACCACTGAACCAACTCTAAAAACAGCTTTAACCACTGTCCACATACGGCAGACTCACACACACACACACACACACACACACACACACACCCACACACACACACACACACACACACACACACACACACGGTGGGACAAGACGGCTTGTGGTTAGACAATGACGTTCTCCCAGCAGAAAGTGCTATTTTAGACCAGTTCATTTTATCTAATGCTTCTGAAGAATCCTGTTTGCTTTGCAGAAGACTCCTTTTGGTGTGTGAAAGTGATCGACTCTAGATGACACTTCACAGTAACACAACTACAAGTTTGGTACATGTTCCAGTCTCCTGCTGCTAGTATTTTTTTTCAAGGAACTGAGCTGAACTGAACTGAACTGAACTGAATCGTATACTTAAAATTAAATACAACTAAAACTGACATCTGTGTAACACATTCAAGTCAGTATTCCCATACAGAATAATGTTGGGATTCATGTCCAGGTAGGACAGATTGAATTATAGGGTTTCCTGTTACCTCGAGAATTCTCATAGCCATTAGTTGGCTGGCTTGGTTTGAGCTGGAGCTAAGGAAGACTTGGCTTTGATTTATATTTTGTTTAGATCATATTGGATTAGTAATTTGTAGATAAGATACACTTAAGAAGAGTTTAATCGAGGTTTGCACAGGTTTTCTGTGTAAATGCAACTGTTCAATTATCTCTGAGTCTGAACACACTGATGGGTCAGTCGAGCTCGCTGTAGTTTGATGGATTGATGAAATTTGAAATTGTGTCTCGACTGGTTTTTGATTCCCAGCCCTAGCCAAGTGGTCAGTTTTTAGAAACAGAATTTGCAGTTTGAAGTCGTTATTTCTTGCTTTCTGAGTGATGGAGCAAATAATGTTAAAATAACAAGTAGATAAATGTTAGCAGGCTTGAACGGCTAACAAAATGTGTGTTGCACTTTCCTGCAGGAGGCACTTTGCGGATATACGCCGACAGTCTGAAGCCCAACATCCCATATAAAACCATCCTGCTCTCCACAAGGGACACGGCCGACTTTGCTGTGGTGGAGGCCCTGGAGAAGTACGGGCTGGAGAAGGAGAACCCCAGAGAATACTGCATTGCCCGGGTAACAATACTCGCCTTACTCCTTCACCTTGAACCTAATCCTCTAATCTCATGCTAAACAGTATAAAACACCTCCTCCGCCATTAAACATCCTCTCAGATAGACACCACATACCAAAAACATCAAATTTGATCTTTTTCCATCAAAGTTGAGTCTATATTTGAGGAATATGATAGTTTTGACCTCTTTTTCTTTGACTTGCGAGTCCCTCCAGCTGCAGTAGATACCATCTAAAGATACTTTGTCACACCGAGTACACTCATATTTGACTGTGGCACATCATTTGTCATGATTTGATATAAAGTGAATTTTATTGTTAACCGCTCGACACCTACATACTTCCAACCGCTATCTTCCTATCTCATCTGTAAACACCTCCATCATCCTTTTGAGATGCTGTGCAGAGGACAGCCAAGGTCGTGGCCACATGCACAGGAACACACACACACACACACGCACACGTATGAATGCACACACTCTTCATTGCCCCGGCAGATTGAAACAAAACGCTACTTGGCACTAAAACCTTTGGGAGGAATGCAATTCAATTGCTTTCAGACTGAGTGCTATAGCAGCAGCAGATGCTCCACGTCTGTGTGTGTATGTGTAAGTGTGTGTCTTTCATTGTGTGTGTGTTTGTGTGCGTGTGTGTCACTGTGACGGTGAACTTGGCTGCCCTCCCCGCAGCCTCTCCCATATCTATCCCCTCAGATGGACATTGGCTACGGACAGTCATATGAAATAACCGCTGCTTCCACAGCCAGTACAGTGGAATCTCCAGAGACCACACACGCACACACACACACACACACACTGCTGATAGTCAGTAGCAATTTGCTGATGAGACTAAAGCACAGAGAAAGTCCATTAGGTTAGTGAGCATGAGGAATAAGCACCGGTGTAGTAGCTAGTAGCATGTCAGCTAGTGTGTTTATGTTCGGGGGGAGGGGATGTTAACAGAGATGAGACTGAACAGCATGTAGATATGTAGGGCAGCTGTGATATCCTGTAAAGAAATACAACAAACTGCAATATTTATGAAGCTGGAGAACATCATTTAATTCAGCACCGTTCTTAGCTTTCATAACTGGGTCATATACAGTTCATATACTGGTTACTAGCTCACATCAGTGCCTACAAATTAACATTCTGCACCAACAGAGGCCGAAGATTAAAATCAAATGCATATTCCAGACAATTGAATGTGATTAATTAAGATTAGTCACATTTTTAGCAAATCAGAAGACATGAATCAAACCTTTCAACTAAGAATCTTTTGCTTTCAATCATATAATCTCCCAAAATATGAGAAACGCACTAATAAGACCTTTTCCACAGCAGCCTATTTGACATCAAACAGTAGGGTAAACACAGGTGTTACCAATGATTCTCATTAAGATTGTGTTCCAGTCAGGTCAAACGGAGTCAAGTTGCTGCTATTGTGCATGTTGGCTCACTAGAAAGTCTCCACTGCACTAAATGGAACGGAACCTTCATTGATTGTCATTAATTAAACCTGTGTTTACCTTCTATTTCATGTCAATATGGCTGCCGTGAAAAAGGTCTTATAAATTATGGTCCTGTCATTGTTTGGCTTTGTTACCTTTAGTTGCTTAACTTGACTGATGGTTGTCTTTCTTGTTTTTTGTGCAGCAAGACGATAAGTCCAGCAAGGAGGTGATCCTGGACGATGCTGAGTGTCCACTGCAGATCTTCAGAGACTGGCCTGCTGACAGAGGTAACTCACACAGAAACATTTGGGCTTGTCCAGAGTTTTGAAAGTGGAGAATTAATTTATTTTAAGTTAGATTTTCAAGTATTATTGGATTAGAAGATACTAAGAAAATCAAGCATTTTCAATTATATTAGTCAGGAGCAAAACATTTGATCAAAGCTCAAATGAGCAGCTTGTCAAAAATTCAATCATTGATTGCTGTGGGCATAGATAAATTCTGTAAATTGTATTTTCCCAAAAACAATTATAATCACAATTTAGATGTGATGATAAAGACTTCCAGAGTTTGGAAACTGGTGGTAGATGTTCTTGAATAGACTTGAAAAGTGCTTGAATTCTAAACTCATGCTCACCTGCCCTTACCTCCCGCTCACTCGATTCCTTTATGCTTGGTTACTATCGCCCCCTCCTGCTGACCAACAGTCATTACAACTTTGTCTGCGACTCTTCACCTCTTGATTTTGTGGCGTTCTTTGCTTTTCAGCATCAGAGAGAAGCTTGGTTGTTAGCATGAGCACACTGTGTACAGATTGGGCTCGTCCTTTTCAATTTAAAGACGGCAGTACACAAAGACATACCACCTGATTTGATTCTGAATGATCTGTCATTAACCAAATCTGCTTTTTGTAAAGTATTACGACATTTCAATGTATCAATCAATCAATCAATCTTTATTTATAGAGCACTTTTCATACATTGTATGTAGCACAAAGTGCTTTACATAAGAAAAATAAAACAATA
>CAEMYA010000344.1:374814-389738 GCA_903131615.1 Diplodus sargus
CTCCCAAATGAAAGAAAACAGAAGGCTGTTTTGGATGAACAATGCTAATTTCACAAAATATAACAGATATAAAACTTAAAATAAACTTTGACTTTAATAAAAACATTTTTTTATTACGGTAGAATTCTGTACAGTAGATAAGCAAATCTATGATAACATAATGGTCAATTTTCATGTGTTTGCTGCTGATCGTAGTTCCGTAGTCCTACAAGCAGATCTAACACAGAACATCACGTCAAACATGAGGTCCCTGCCTTGATCAGCATTAATACAGAGCACCCACACCGACTGCTTTTAGTTGATTCTACGTTTAATAATGGTAACATTCTTCATTATATTTGAGTCATCTTACAGTCGTTATTATTTCTGTATTAATATATTTGTGCATTTGTAAATTGGGTTAATTTTTAGTGAATTCAATCAGTGAAATTAAATTATGTGCAAGCTGCGTGACACTGTGTTCTGTGTGTTCAGAGCTCAGGAAAGCTGGAGATGGAGAGAGGGATGGTCAAACCCATGATCAGAGGAGAGCAGCAAGACAGCAGGTCATACACTCTTCTCCTCTTCTTCTTTGTCCGCCATCTTTATCCTCTCCGCTCCTCAGACTGAATCTCTTCTCTGTATTTTGTGTTATCTTCCCTTCTCATGGTTTTATTTTGTGTTATCAGGTCTCAGGACATTTCGATCGACAGAGTAGAGTTGATGCTGCCAGCCGGCATTGAGTTCAGAGACAACTGTGAGTATGAGTGTGTCTCTCCATTCATTGTTTTAATGAAACAGTCAATAGCTGGAAACTATTGAACCCTACTTGTTCACTTTACAAAGCACTGGGCTGTTTCTGCTGAGCTCTGACGGGAGTTGCATGCAACAATATGTCATAGTAGATATTTGGGTGATATAAGATCAGGGTAACTCTTGCCTCTCATCCTGCTGTCTACAGCTCCAGTTTAGATTTTAGGATATTGTGCCAGTTTACAGATGACTTCAGAAACATGACTAATCACATTACATTCAGTATGACCTCCATTAAGGGACAGAGAGAAAGAGTATCTTGTGTCAGCCTCTACATCACATTTTATACTGAGTGCCAGTCCTATTTGGCAGAAAATCAGCTGGATCAGCCTAAAGCCTTTAAACTTTGTCTCCTGTAATTGCATCAAGATAACAGTTAATTTGACATAATTTAAAGGTGATAAAATGGAGCACTTAAATTAGGTTCTCTGTTTTTATTGAAGGCTGTTTTCAGAAGAGCTGTGTTGCTGTTAAACTATTCAAGATGGAGGAGTAGGAGTTCAGCAATGCGTTCACATTAAGAGTGAAGCACTCGTGGATTCAAAAACATTAGGGGCTGCATCCCACCAATGCCAAATTCCACCTAACTACCAATGTTTCTTAAACTGGTTCAGATTTAAGTTGTGCTATCTAGTGAACCAGCATGTGTTCCTACCAATTTTGGAGCTTAATCTGTGTAATCAAGGACGTGCCATCAATGCATTATATTACACAATGCACAACAACTGGTAGACACCCATTTTTGTTCGCACTTCAGGTCAAGGAAACTCTATGTTTTGGTCACAGCTGGGAACCAACTTTTCTGAGCCAATTCCTTGTTGTTTAATGGATCAAAATTCAACAGATCAAAATAACAGAACGGGTTCCATGTTCGCCATTTCCAGGGCACTGGCATTGTGCATGCTTACTTACTGTAAGGACTCTGTGGAATTTTGATTGTCGATTTAATCTGTCCATCATTGTTAGTTAATTGTCTGTTAGTAGCGTGATGCTGTTAGAAGTGTGAGAAAATTTCAGGTCAGTGTTTCCTAAAGCTCAAGATGACTCAAATGTGTTGTTTCATCCACAATCCCAATATTTGGAATTTACTGTCATAGAGGAGAGGGAAAAAACCCGAACATATCCAGAATTAAGAAACTGAAGTCAGAAAACGGAAAAAAGTATACCTCAGTTGCAACCAGTAGGTTGGTTTTAGTTGAACTTCTGATCTTAAAGATGTCTTTTCCCTATTATTAGATTAATCTGATCACAAGATGGTTGGTTTGAGTTGTTCAAATGGTTTAAATGAGTTCCAGAGAGCCTTGAAATGTCTTAAAAGTCTCCTAAGTTTGGTTTTCTGACACCTGATGTTTCCCACACTCTCTTTGCACCTCAGAACTTTTCTCACCGTCTTTCTAACCCTACTGTTTATTGACTCTCCTCGTGCTCAGGGCCTCGGTGCGTCTGTGTGCACTGAGTATATATTTGGCAAAGTATGAGATCATCTGTTTTACCGGCGAAAAGAGGCTTTTGATTGGTCAGAGTGGTTGGAGAGTCCCATACCCACAATGCACTGGGGGAAACCATATGCTCTCAGAAGCAGACAGTGACGCACATGCAGTGTTGAAGTCTGGATACTCACTGAGCTGCTGTCATCTTTAGGTTTTTATAAGGAGAGTTGTCGTAGTGCAGCTGCAACCAGACATCAAATACTTACACCAGCCGAGTTCAACTAAAAGAAACTGACACCAACGTCTGGCTCAGAGTGGTTTTATCGGTATATCCGACATGACACATGTGGAGCCAAGTTCTGAGACCAACAATCCCACTAAAGTGACTTATACAAACTGCTGGTTGCAGCTCAAAAGGGATCTATTCAAGTCAATGTCATCCATCTTTAGTATGATAGATAAAGTGTGATGCAGCTGGATTCCATAGATATTATGAAACTGCTCAATGCTACACTAGTTGTCTGTGAGAAGTCTTCAACATTAAAGGGAAAGTGTGAGTCGTTTGAAATGGGGTACTTATCCATAGTGGGTTTATTACCTACAGAAGATGGTTGTCTGCACACCCTGTATGTGCAGAAACAGTATGAGAACTGATGGAGACCTAAAAATGTCACGCAAAAAAAAGAATGAATATCTGTTTGACTGCATGCTATATTTAGCGTACTTTCACCTCTTTATGTTGCCATCAGACTGCACTTCAGCAAATGTGGAACCAGGCACCAGTCTTCTTAGACAAAAGCATATATTTTACCCTGCAGAGCAAAGGAGTTGAGTTGTTTCCTGGTATGTTCTTTTAGGACTTTGGTGAAACTGAATTAAGCCTTTAATACACCAAAGTCACTGACTATGGATAAGTTCCTTATACAAACCCACTAAAGGAATAGTTTTTTATAGTTTGTTGTTTTAAATCAGCAGTAATGAGAAATTTTGAGATTTTTTAGCTGAAGACACATGGAGCATGTGAAGCGTGGATTTATTGCAAAATGAAGCCGTCTTAATATCTAAGGTCAATCCACAGAGTCCAACAGTGTAAAACATCCAGATTTTCGAATGATGTCTGGGTTACAAACCAGGTAGCCAGACTACCAGATAATGTTCTTAGCTAGCTGCTTGTTAAGGTAGTATTCTGAATCTTGTTTTCTTTTAAGACAATTGAAAAGAAATCCCCTCTTTGGTGTTTTACAAAAATGACATTTGTTCCCTTTTTTGATCTGATCCTCGACTCTCTCTAGTTTTGTGATCCCTTCGGCTCCTATTTAAAACAGTCTCAGTGTGTATGTGACGTCTAATTATCTGCTTCTATGTTTTTCCATCCAGCTGAAGACACCTTCCTGTCAGCCATCATCAACTACACCAACAGCTCCACGGTGCACTTCAAACTCTCGCCCACCTATGTCCTGTACATGGCCTGCCGCTACATCCTGTCGCCTACTTACCGCCCTGACATGTCGCCGTCTGAGAGGACGCACAAGGTCATCGCCATTGTGAACAAGATGGTGAGCATGATGGAGGGAGTGATTCAGGTCAGTAACACTTTCTTTCCTTTTTTGATGTATGTGGACTGTCATACTGAACATAATAGCATTGATTTCTTTTTTTATCCCAGTGTGTTCGGCTGCCGTTAGTTTGGCTTTTCTCCTTCATAATGCTGTTGTGAAATGTTTGAATTGTGTTTTGTTTAATTCCCCCCGTTCCCTGTATTCTTACACACGTCTACACCTGTAGTTGTTGTAAGCTGTGTGTATACATGTTTGTATATGTGTGTTTCTTGCAGCTTTCTCTCCGCAGTCACCTCTGTTGAACCAGTCTGTGCTTTTGTCTGATGTTTGTCTGTCAGTGTTAAATGCTCGTGGTGTGATGCCTGCTGTGGCACAACATATAGTGTTCACTAAACATGAGCTGGCATGGCGCTATCATTGATCGTTAGAGCTGGAAATTATTAGAAAGGTTTCATTTTCGATGCTGATATGTTGGCTGAGTTTTAAGCAGCAATAAGAGTGTTTCCATCAATCTATTTTTATGGCCATTTTGAAGCATCGCCTTCCGAAATGTTTTGAAAAATCTTCCTCAGCTTCATAAGATGCTTGCTTTTGGAGATTTCTGGCTCATTTTGAAAAAGGAGTTGATGCACTGCATCGCAGATGGAAACACCTTTTTAAAATGCATTCTTGACAACTTTTTTGTATAAATTTTAATGTAGCGATTCATTTAACTTGCATGACCAATCAGCTGTTTCCGCTCTGAGAGAAAAGACAAAAATTAGAGTGGTCTTCTCATCGCTCCACTCCGATCTGATGAATCCCCAAACTGAAATATTTCCGTTGTGCTTTGTATTGTTTTTCACCGTTTGAGGTTCAATTGCCGCATATAAAGTATGGCATCTTGTTGCGCTTTCTTCTACAATGTCGCAGTGGTTTTATTGATAGAACCACCTAGTACTTGATGAACCTTCTCCTACTAATAGCATAACAATAGTGGGTGGAAAGAAGCATTTATTTGCATTTTCCTTAAATATTTTCTTCAGTTGTGACGTATTTGGGTGGAAACTCAGCTAATGTTAAACCAGATATTATAAATGTAAGCATAAATCCATAAACCTTACAGAAGGAAGTAAAACTATAAGGTTGCATTCACCAAACAGTCTCAAGAACTGAAAGATGCAGTAAGATTAACAAATATTTGATTTAAAGGTATTAAAATCTCACCCATTACCAACTTTTCTGACACATTTGTTTTTAAAAGTTAAAGTTTGATGCCCAGCCCCATTTAACATAGTGTCGGCTAAAAGTGTTGGCATGAAGTCTAATATGACTCGAGATCATGCTTGTGTTAAAAAATGTAAGCAACGGACCGGAGGATTGTGGGGAAACAAGTCACATGCACTCTCTAAACTTTTCCTGAAGGCCCTCCTAACTAAAGCTCAATTAAACTCAAGTGCAATTTCTTCTTTTATTAGTATCATTGACTTTTATTTGTTTAGC
Organism: Diplodus sargus; assembly: GCA_903131615.1. Lineage (NCBI taxonomy): Eukaryota > Metazoa > Chordata > Actinopteri > Spariformes > Sparidae > Diplodus > Diplodus sargus. The sequence continues at coordinate 380,078 of CAEMYA010000344.1, forward strand.
ACGCAGCCAACTATTCATTGCCGCTGGTATGCAGAGAAGTTATGACAGAAAACAAACAAACGCACTCAATGGAGCTGTGTGTGTGTGTGTGTGTGTGTGTGTGTGTGTGTGTGTGTGTGTGTGTGTGTGTGTGTGTGTGTGTGTGTGTGTGTGTGTGTGTGTGTGTGTGTGTGTGTGTGTGTGTGTGTGTGTGTGTGTTTCAGTTTTATCGAGTTTCAGGTAAATATCTTCGGCTTCTGAGGAATTTCGTACCTTCCTACTTAAGATGGGCTTAAAACCTGCACCAGTTGTGTCTCGTCATAATTAACAACATACACTAATAAAAGTGTTTGAGCATGTCTGAGTTGCTGAGAAATTAAAAACTAAATCATGATTCTGCATGATTAAGACCAGGCTTACAGCGTTGAGTTGTTGAGACTCCTTATCCAGTGATTTGCATACTGTACATCAAATGTATTAACTGCACTACTTTATTACTGTTTCCCTAAACTCGTTGTCTTTTTAAACCTCAATATGTGGTCAAACTAAGTGTTGAAGCTCAAAAACAGGGTCAACATTATCTGATAACTTCTATTTTGCACCACTTGTGTTGGTCCCAGTTGTTTTCTATACTGAGACCACATTTCCCATAAACTATGTTGTGTGTTTTCACAATAAGGGTGTTAGTCTTTTGAAAACTGGAAAGTTTGGCCAAATTTTCTCAAAACATAAATGTTTTCTGCTGTGAAGCAGTTGAAGAGATTTTCTCACGAACATTACCTCATTGCATACTGTGTTTAGATCTGGGCAGAGACTGAATTTAATCTCCATTGGTCACATTTTATGCAGTTTTCTCCAAACGTACACTGAAAAAATGTTATGGATGTCTAAGCTTAGTTTAATTAAGAATGCATTTTCCATTTTTGCTTTTTAAGGGCTCCATGCTCACAATAATTCACACGTGTTTAATTCCTGTTTACAAGAATGCTCTTATATTACCTTTTTATTTCCTGCTCTATAAATTGCTGAAAACTTAAAATGTTCAACAACCTAAATTTTTGGCATTGAAATGGAGAACAGAACTAAAATTGAAATGATAATGTCTAGTGTGAACTGTGCGGCTCAGTCAGAATAAATCAGATTGCACCCAGCTAGTGTGTTGCAATCTGTTGTGTGGGTTTGAATACTTTTACTTCTCAGGTGATTCTTGAACCTACCTTTTCCTGCTAATTGTTTCTGAACTGGAAATGGGCATTGAATTGCATTCATTATGGTTTTTAAAAACCCCTAACAAGTCTGAAATTTAACCTTTTAGTAACCTGCTGAATACCTGTGTACCAAACAAACATGAGAGTACAACACTCCAAATTAAATTGAGATTTTAGGTCATCAGATCATTTAAAAGTGTCACCATGCTGTTATTTCTTTCCATTTTTTGGTGATACATTTCTTTCAAACCAGCATTAAAGAAATCTCTCAAAGCCTTAAGTAAACTTGATAAATGTTGCAGACGCTGTGATGTTTTCTTGAACTTAGCTGACCTCCTTAACTGATTCAAGATGGCTTTACATTGTAAACCATGACCATGTGTGTGTCAAAGTTTATGTGTATGTGTGTGTGTTACATGGCTGTGTCCATACTGTAGCTGTTGACGTGTTTTCTCTCTGTCCTGTGAACGTGTCCTCCTCCTCCTCCTCTTCCTCCTCCTCCTCCTCCTCTTCCTCCCCCTCCTCCTTCCATCCAGGAGATTCCTGAAGGGGATCAGGTAGGATAGCACAATAGCACACCATGATACGGCTGCTACAGACTCGTCTACCTCCCTCACTCACTCACTCTATCTCTTTATTTCTCTCTCTTGGTGTGAGCGACATGGATAAAATATCACAAGTTTGCCGATACATCTCAGTACCTTTCCTGCTTTTTACTAAGACTATACAATTACTTGGAATTTGATATGATTTTCTTGTACAAGGCACAATATGTTAAAGGCAAAGTATGTTGTCAAAACACTATTCTGAATTAAGTATTGTGGTGCTTCAGTGTCTTGTTGCACTTCCAATATCAGTCAAAAGTTATCACATCTGGACATAGTTTTCTGCCTTTAAAGAAGCTTAAACTTAAAAAATGTCATGCCTATTGTGAGGAATTGTGTTTTCACTACATAATAAGAAAATAACATTTCACCGTTGCTCATTGTAAAGAGAGATTACTGGCTACCAATTTTAGTAATTTAAGTTTTCCTTTTCTTTGTTCCAGTAAAATATGTCAACATGGAATAATTGAATTTGAATCAGCAAAATTTGTATTTTAAAAAAAAGAGGAAAAAAACTTTGTGTTGGAACATTTTATGGCAAACAGTTGCAATATTGATAATTTATTAACTGATTTTCTACTTTCTCTACTGTTTATTGTAAACTGAGTTACTGAAAGTTTTGTACTTTTGGTTGAACAAAACAAGTGATTTTAATGTGTCACCAACACTGATGACAAAAGACATATGTTGCTTACAGATTAGTTAAACCATTAATTGTTGACCGATTTCTACTCTCCGTGTATCTTAAACAACATAACGCACACATAAATGAAATAATGTTGATAATAAATAATGGTAAATAAACTCAGACTAAGCTTTCTGGTCATTATGTGTTGTTTTGTCAGAAAGTTGCAATCTGTCACAATGGTCCTTTTTAAAGGTAAATTTAGAACCATTTTGATGGTTAAAAAGGTAAAAATCATGTCGCTCAACCTCACGGCTACCTCCTTTTAAAATCTCTGATCTCATCTCTACCTCCTCCTCTTCTCTCTTTACTGCTCTCTGTCTGCTTTTTTTGACCAGCCCTTCATTGTTGCTGCTGCTTCTTTTTCTCCATTCTAACAGAAATGTAAAATAAAGCCATGACAATGCGTCCTCCCACAGCTGGAAAACTAAGCAACAACAGCAACATCAACCCAACTAATTCCATTCAGCTTCCTGGACCTGCCTGGTACTAAAACCAATATCCAAAAAGAAAAAACTGAGCGAAACCAAAGCAACCACTCTTTTTCCGTCATTGCTCCATCTTTAATTCTGGCATCCATTTTGTTTGACATCATGTCTTGCTTCTCCTGCTCAACAGTGTGGATGAGAGACAAGTCGCGTCCCTCCGACCTCCTCCACCTCCTCTGCTTCATTTGTCTTTTTGGAGTTTAATATGTTCAACCATCAGTCTGTGTTTTTAATGTTCCCTCAGTGTTTTATCGTTGTGTTTCATTTTGGATGGCTCCATCTCTCATTCTCTGGCTGTTCTGAATGAAGGGTTTTAATTTCCTTTGTTTAGTTTAATTTGTGTTTTCAAGGCGGGGATAGATGAGTGCAGGAAAGCGAGCATCGTACACTCCTCCCTCTCTGACTGCTGGGGATATTAACCAATCAGTTCCTCAGACACTGAGCTCTGTGCTCCCTGTTGATCTCAGGACCAGAAAACTGTCCTTTAGACTGCAGACTGACATATGGGGCAGAAACTGAGCGTTATTGAAAGCCTTACAGCCTCCACTCAGTGCCGGCCATTTGAGATAATTATGTCATTAATTCTTCTCTGATATTATTATCCTTGTTTTTTCAGTTAGGTCACTCTGCAAGCTATTTGGTTGATTGATAACTTTACTGAGTCTGCTGATTGCATTAATGCAGCAATGTGCAGCTGCGCAGTTACTAAAAGAACCCTTGCAGATCAGGTCCCTCATGCTAACCCTTATGGGACCGTCGGACTCCGAGGTCTTTGCAGGAAGAATTCAGTGTTAAATGGCTTCCATTGGTTTACAATGTTTCACTTTCCTGGTGGGATTGTTCTCTTTACTACGAGGCAAGAAAGCATTTAAATCTGACCTGTGTCGACCACAAAACTTTCCTGTATGTCACGATCTATTGGAAATTAATTGTTTTATAGTTACTTGTTGATCCTGTTGCTTGCTGTCTGAATACACACAGTCCATAGTGTAAGTCTACAGTCTAAATACTGTTCAAAAAGAAAACTAGTTAGTGGAGGAGGCTGGTGTCTGGTGACCTGGTACATGGAGGTGAGCCTTGGAGGAAACGGGAGTGGTCATCAGTGTCTCTCTGCCCATTGTGTAAAACTGAAGAAGATGGTGGGGGAAAAGAGAAGACTCTTTGAATGAGACAGTGGTGACCACTCCTCCTCTCGGCACTGGGTTGGCTCAGAGGGAGGGGTGGGCGGGGCATGAGTCTATCCCTGAAGTAACAACTGCTCCTTCTGGCTGCCACTCAAACAGAAACCCCTACTCCTACCTTCTTTTTAACTCTCCAGTCACTCCTTCAACCCGCTGCTCTAACATGTTCCTCCATATGTCTTCTCTTCTTTGTGTGTGTGTGTGGCCGTGGTTGGTGCATTACAGAAGCAGAAGAACATCGCAGGAGCGCTGGCTTTCTGGATGGCCAACGCCTCAGAGCTGCTCAACTTCATCAAGCAGGACCGAGACCTGAATCGAATCACGCTGGACGCCCAGGACATCCTCGCTCATCTGGTTCAGATGGCTTTCAAGTCAGTGTGTGTGTGTGTGTGTGTGTGTGTGGTTGTGTGAGGGGATGTGGGACTGGCATTGGAATATGGTATATCGTGGAAGTCTTAGAGATCCATACAGGAAAAGTCGGGGAATTTGTACCAATCTCTGTGGAAGGGAGGAAATTCGTGTAGTTAAACACATTGGAACCAAAACTCATTTCCAGCCCATCTGTGTTACCAAAAATGAAAAAAAGTACCTGCACATTTCTATCTTTTTTCCTCTTATTTTATTCTGCATGACAACATTTCAACCATGAAAGTTTTGTGCAGATCAAACTTTTGATCATCATACTGAACTTGGAAAACTGAACAACAGATTAGTTGCTGACAGACATAGAAAAATATGTGCATTTATTCTTAGAATGCTTTGCTGCATTTGCAAATGTAAGTTCTGATCTTACTAAAACTAGTGTGCTCTGGTTCTTGAACCACCAGTTTGTTGTTTGATGGTGACATCGGTTGTCGGTAACGAGCTGTAATCTGTGGGTGCAGGTACCTGGTCCACTGTCTCCAGGCTGATCTGAACAACTACATGCCTGCCTTCTTGGATGACCCCGAGGAGCATAATCCACAGAGACCCAAGATCGGTAAGATACAAACACATATAGCGTCCAAGCGACGATTGAGAGCAGTGGTTCCCACCCATTTTGGATTTAAATTATGTTTTGTCCACCTGTGACCCTCGTCAGGTTCTACATACAGTAACTGTGATTTTTCCTCCTTAGATGTTGGTATTTGGAGGTGTTTAAGTGGTCTAATGAGGAAAATAAACAGATCAACCTTTTCTTAAATATTTTCTTGTTTTATCCTACTGAAGCAATCATTTCAGGATCCTTTGAATTTGAGGTCCCAGCCCTCATGGTGTGTAACTGGTCCTTTCCAGTACCTTCATTTAAGGCTAAATGTGTATTATCTGGCCAAACCTCTATGAAACTAAGGGGTTTCAAAAACCCAGGTGTGGAGACACATGCATTTTTTTTCAGTGTTTGAAGAAACCTAGTGCCAGTAACACATAACAATGCCACTTATGTCTTCTAATCACAGTTTATTTATTCTGTTGTTTAGTCATAAAGTGAAATGAATGGTTAGTAGATTTTCTGTCAGCCTGTCCATGACCATATATCCAACCCTGGATCCAAAGTATTGTTGCTTCTGTCTTTTTCCAGAAGTGCACTTTGAGCTTCTTTACATAAATAATGCCATAGAAAGGAAGATGACATGAACCTCATGTGTCTCTTGCTCCTTCTCTTTGCAGAGGATGTCCTGCACACTCTGACGGGGGCGATGTCCTTACTGCGGCGGTGTCGGGTCAACGCCGCTCTGACCATCCAGCTCTTCTCGCAGCTCTTCCACTTCATCAACATGTGGCTCTTCAACAAGCTGGTGACGGACACGGATTCGGGCCTGTGCTGTCACTACTGGGGGGCCATCCTCCGACAGCAGCTCAGCCACATCGAGGCCTGGGCAGAGAAACAGGGACTTGAGCTCGCTGCCGACTGCCACCTCAGTAGAATTGTGCAGGTAAGAGGATAGAGGGAAATTACATCTAGATTTTGTCTCAATATAAAAGCAGATACAGTGGGGTTTGTTTATCAGAAACCTTGAAAGTGGTATTCACTTTATTTCCTTGTAACATTCAATATTTGTGACTACACAATTTATAGCTTAAGTCTGAAAAAAATCCTTAATTAAACACTGAAATCTCATCTGCGTGGCGTCTGGACTGTGTGAGTGTTGTTTGATCACATTTAACTGATACAGATGTCTCCCTGGAAATGTAAACAAACAGCCCAACATCTGTCACCACATTCTGATTATTGTATTGTTAAATTTGAAGTGATGCGTGGAAACATAACACAGCCTCGCCCTTTCAAACCAGTGAGAAGAAGACAGTCTGTCAATGTGGGAAATACAGAAAAGTCTTGTTCTTGCTTTGGCAGATAATAACGTGATTATTTAGGAATCCTGTTAATGACATAAGGAGCTTTCACCAAGCTATAACTTGCATGTTTAAGAACATTTATAAACCAGTTTTCAAATAGTCTTTGTTGAATCAAACACTTCAAAGGTTTGTGTGTACTGTAATACAAGCAGGGCTGCAGCTGATTGAGTAATCTGCTGAAGAGGGCTGTTTGTGCCGCTACATGTGAGTTGCTACTCAGCTCGTTTTTAACATGCATTGTCAGGAATTTCAGTATGAAAAAGTAATTTAAATAAAGGCTTTTTAACTGTATTAACTGTGAGTACACAACAGTTAATACAATAGTATCTTGGATGTATTTATTTTTTATTTAAGTTCCTGACGAAAGAGCATCACATCACCACATTTAGTTTGACCTTCCTCAGCATTCTAGATCAGCCATGCCCAATCTTAAGAATAATGCGACCCAATTTGAAATCTGAAAATCTGATGCCCATCCAAAACGCTTCAACCTCAGATGAGGTGTTTCTCTGAAGATAAGTGAAGAATGAAGATATTTTATGGTCATTTTAAACTTGAATACAGAACTAAAATTTAAAAACATTGATTTATTTTGTCAGTACCTTCATGTTGCACCAGTGGGCCACGGCTTGGTCTTTAGGTAATCACTGTCCTAGACATTTTCTCTTTGAATCTGCTTATTATTTTCATGATGCATCATTTGGTCCGTAAAATGTCAAAATTGGTTTTTTCATATTGATTCTTTTGTTGAACCAACTGTGCAAACCTAATCATTCTTCATCAAAAGCAGCAAATCTTTACATCTAAAAAGCTGAAATCAGCAATGTTTGACAGTTCTGCTTGAAAAATAATTGAAGTAATTAATTCAACTAATGATTCATTGAAGCTCTACATATAGTTAAATGCATACAGGATAACGCTGGACACAAGGATAGAAATGTAATTATGTTATAAGCTATGCAAGATATGATGCTCATTGACACATTTTCTGTGTGTCTCTTCCAGGCCACCACCCTGCTGACCATGGACAAATACTCCATGCAGGATGTGCAAAACATCCACAACACCTGCTTTAAGCTCAACTCCCTGCAGCTCCACGCACTTATGACCAACTACCATTGTGCTCCGGACGAGCCTTACATCCCGCCTGTAAGACGAATGCGCAAAATCCAAAATTTTTAACATCTGCAACTTGTTTTCTAACATAGCCTGTGAGCCTGTCAACGTTGTCTGACGTGTGCTGTGTGTGTTTGTGTGCAGGAGCTTATAGACCACGTGGTGGCAGTGGCAGAGAACACAGCAGATGAGCTGGCGAGGAGTGATGGCAGAGAGGTCCAGTTGGAGGAGGATCCAGACCTGCAGCTGCCCTTCCTCCTTCCTGAGGATGGCTACTCCTGCGACGTGGTGCGCAGCCTCCCCAACGGCCTGCAGGACTTTCTAGAGCCGCTGCTGCAGAGAGGTAAAGACACCTGGACCAAGACCCACATTTTGGAATGACAAGAAATTATCTAGAGAAGGAATTTAATGTTTTTGAATGCAATTTAGTGGCTTGATAAGTGATCCTGCAGCCTGTGCATAATCTTTCATTATTAATGTCACTCAATAAAAATATGATTGGCTGTGTTTTTAACTATTTTTGGGGTCAAGTTAACGATGTTTAGAGTTCACCCATTCAAAAATAGTTTTCATAACTTAGACCTTTGACCTTAACTGTGCAGGGTGGTTTATATTCAGAGTTTGAAACTAGCAAGGAAGAAGGAACAGATTAATTGTGTTTATTTTAAAGCTTTTTGTTGTGAAAGTGTTATTGATAGCAATATTTGTATATGTCTTAAAACAAGTATGGGGGGGTTCTTCAGCACTTCTAAATTGTCACAAATGTATGAAGATTTCGTGGCTGAAGCTGCTGTCATCTGAGCTCCATCAGCATTTAGTTCTTTTCAAATTTTCCACTTTTATGTCCAAAAAATTGGATGCGAAGAGTTGTTTGTAGACTTGATGTTTAGTTTACCACATGATTATTTCAGGGGAAATGAAAGAGAAGTTCCCTCTCTTCAGAAGTTTGTGTTTTTATGCACATAATTTCGATATATGACTATGAAAACTGTACTGTAAAATGACCATGTGTGCCTATGCTCCACCAGGTTTTTGTAGGTTGGTACCCCACCCCCGCTCGCCTGGTACCTGGACCGTCCACTTTGAAGGAGCCGACTGTGACAGTCACTTCTCTGTTGCTGACAATACTGAGATGGTAGGACTTTAACACACAGACACACTCTAACTGTCTAGACCCCTGTGTTTGTCTGTCAGTCTGTCTGTCTGTGTGACTGTGTGCGTGAGTGCGTGAGCAGGTTAAGAAATGCTGACTCACAGAATCTGTGGAGACCAAAGTGTACAGTCAATCTGACAGATGAGACAGCAGAGAACAAGGACACAAATTCTTGAAGCCACATAAGAGGCCGCAGAGTCTTTGAACACAGCAGAGTAACTTAAGGACACGCCTTGCTTTATTCTCCATGCTGCAATGAGATCTTTGATTGAAATCTGTTGCTGTTGCTCTTTAATGTTTTTAATGAATGCATTAAAATACCATCATACCTTTGAACTGATGAAAGGAAACAACTGCTGGCCTATAAATACCTCTTTATAAAGTCCTACGTTAATGAGAAGTGAGTCAGCTTTAAATTTAGATTGTTGCATTTAAGACAAAACATTTAACAATATTACAAAAAATATGAATAAGAATGAAAAGCATATTAGTAGTATATTAAAGTAGAAAGGTACTGGTAATGTTTTAAAATATAGCTCGAAGTAGCCAGTATGATATGGATTACATAAACTAATGGTCTCCATCCACATTATATAAGATCCTTTCAGTTGCTCGTTGCTCCTGTTGACCCTTTTCTGGCTGAGCCTTCTCCCCAGCGTACTGGTTAATTCAGGTGTAAATTATACTGGATTTACTGGGTTTAAGGGAGATTGTACAGGAACTCCAGAAAACGTGGATCAGTTTTCAGGTGAATGTACGACTAAAAAAGGTAAAATTCCTGTACAGAAGCTGAGCTGTGACGATGTGACGACTCCGCTGACATAGTTTGACTATTTTTAGAAAAGTTTAAAGCTGGAAGAAGCTTTGATTTGTGTCCAGAGGGGTGGGTGGGTGGGATGTGTGTTTGTGTGT
>CAEMYA010000344.1:389768-427412 GCA_903131615.1 Diplodus sargus
TGAGAAAGAGAGACGCCTGCATTATGTCGAGGCTACAGTCATGTAATGGTAGAGCAGAGATAAACAGACCAATTACAGAGGAAGTGGCTGTGTGTGTTTGTGTGTGTGTGTGTTTCTATGTGTTTGTGTGTTTGTGTGTGTGTGTATTGCAATGCAATGAAAAGAGGTCTGTCATTTACCGCTCTAGGCTCACTAACTAACTTCTGCAGTGTGATTAGTGTTGATTAAATTGTGTGTGTGTGTGTGTGTGTGTGTGTGTGTGTGTGTGTGTGTGTGTGCGTGTGCGTGTGCGTGTGTGTGTGTGCGCTGCTGTGTGTATGTGACTGTTGTTATGAAAAGTAAATTGCCCCTTCTGAAGTCACTGTAATCACTGCCTTCATACTGGGAGACCACACACACACACACACACACACACACACACACACACACACACACACACACACACACACACACACACACATTCTCTGATTGATGGTGTGTGTTGATGCAGGCTGGAGGGGGCGGGGCTCATGGAGCTCATTGAAGTCTGGCAGCTCCAGTTCTGCTCTGTTTCCTCTTAAGCGCAGTGGATGTGATGGAGTTTGTTTACATGTTTTCCCACATCAATAATATTACATACATACATTAAGAATGTTTACATTAGTTCCCTGAAATTATTTGACACAAATTCTTAAGAAAGTTGGCATTTTGGCTAAACGACACCCAGCTGTGTTTGTGCAGGTATAGGTATATGGTAGTTTTGGAGAAGTCTCTTTGGACTATGAAATACTTGAAATGGAAGCATTCTGCAGGTCTCAATGGTTCAGTTTATGTGCATTTTCTTTGCCTACTACTTGTCGTCCTCAAATAGTGAGAGGCACTTTCTTTTTCTTTTTTTTCTTGAATTATCTGCTGTAGACTTCATTCTTTAAAGTAATTTGTAGTTTACAGGGTTTTTTTTTTTCAAAGTCTTGGAAAATTAATTCTAGCTGTTTACTCGAATTGTTTTCAAGGTAATGAATATGCTTGAATATGAATGTACTAAGAAAAGCTTGACTTTCAACATAATCTAGTATTTCAACACAATTACTCGTGTAAATCAAAAATCTTTTAATACTTGAAATGAAACAACCATATATATATATAAATAAAAATTAATCGTTTGACAGCCCTAATATATATATATTATTTGTTTGTTTCTTGGCATTGAAATTTGTGCACTTTCACATGATCCTCATCAAAATAAAGTTGCCACAATAACAGAGTTTATAACCGCCAATACAATAATAGTATAGAATCTCTTTTGGGGTAACGTTTTCCTCTTTTTTAAAAAGTCACTGAACACATACAGACATATCTATAGTAATGATAAAGGGGCACTTCGTAGTTTTGGAGAAGAAGCGATTGTCAGTCGTTACAGCTCTGACAACTTTCTCACAGCTATTTAGGTTAACTACCATTTAAGTCATGTAATTACATACATTTTTGAACGACCCCTCAAGCTCGGTGGTTATTGACACTGAGTGAGGGAAGTGGAAATGTATGTTTTTGCTATTTGGGCTACTTGCTGGTGGCATTTTGAGTTATTTTTTTCAAAGTACACAATCCTCATTTACTATATTTTCATACAGTGATAAATGTAAAGGTTGTCACATTAACCTAAGCAATATGCCAAAGATTTGATCTTTGAACTGAGAGCCTGTCCTGTCCACTTTTCAATCTAACCAGCTCATGGTGGTTGTCTTTTCGTCTACCAATCCCCCCGCAGAGTTAAAACTGACATAAAGTCTAAAAATGTCCACATCCGTAAGTTGACCTACTTTAATGCAACAGAAATGAAGTTGTCGCTGAAGGCATAAATCTGCTTTACTATACAGTAAAAGCCTTACATAAGTTGGCCTGAAGAAAGCTTTAACAAAAGCGTAAAGGAGTAGTTCACATTTTTTTCAAGTCTATTAAAACAATACTGAAATTACCATATGGAGATTAAGACACTTATTGTTTGCAATAGGACCTTTAATTTTGCTCCCCAACACTTACAAAGAGATAGATTATTGAAGACATTTGGACACTTTTAATGTTAATAATGCTCATTCCAGTGTTGTTTTAACATAGATTTGAAAAATGTGGCCCATTTTTCTTTAACTACATCTAGTGATGTTCCTCCGGACTTATTTCGGACTTGCAGACCTGTTTAAAAGTAAGAAGGCACAGAAAAGCTAAAAATTGAGAAGTAAGTATTAGTTACCCAAAGCATCTTTTTGTGCATTACCGTTTTCATATTGAACACCATATATACCAATATTTCTGTGATAGGCCAGTATCAGGAGATTATATAAAATATCCAATATACTAGTTCGAGGAAATAATAAGGAAGTACTTGATAAGTTAATCAAAGGAAAATGAGTTGCCAGCCCACTTCCAGCTTCTTAAATGTGAGGATTTCAGCTCATTCCTGCTGCATTTATAAAAGACTGCTGCTCAGTCCAGCCACACACAGCTACACACAGGTCAGATGTACACACAGAAATACACATTACGGTGCACACATACTTTTGTCTAAGTCTGACACAAGCTTATTTATTTTGGAGTTTCCTTTGTCAGAATATTTTTTCATGCTGTGGGAAACCTCGGTGGCTCTCTCTCCTTCTTTGTTTCTGTCCGTCTCCCCACCCAGTCACCCAGCCCTGCTCCAATGAGGCCTGCTCTCTGTATGTATATATATGTGTGTGTGTGTGTATGTGTGGGGGGAGCCATGATGTGGTTTTCATTCTTGACTCGATTCCAGCGACCACAGGTTCCTCTGTGGTCTTCCCCTTTCCCCTTTATTCCTCCTTCATTCCTTCCCTCCCTTTTCTCATCCCTCCCTCTTTTTACTCCAGCGTCTCGTTTTCCTCCGTAAAGTCTCAGAGGCACTCAGAGGGAAACGCACCAGAGGACGTTTGCTGTCAAAGAGATATCGAAGAGATTTCATCCTTACTCACAGTTTGTCCTTCCTGTCCAACTCTCTTTTCAGCCAATGAGGAAAGAGCCGGAGGTTGTCACGGTAACCCTGAAGAAGCACAATGGCATGGGCCTCAGCATCGTGGCTGCCAAGGTAGGAAATGTCACCTGGATGGAAGTGTGAGTGTGTGAGGAGTTGAATCCAATCTGTTGCAGATCTCAGATTTCTCTGAGCTTTTCAAGAACTTTTTTTGTAAGAAAACTTCTCTTTCATGGCAGAAGTCATATATTTTTAAAGGTTTTCGAGGGAAGGATTGGCTCGAATTTGACAGGAAATCCAAAAATAACTTGGATGTTTTTATCTCTGCTTGTCGAGATGGAGTTTGTTGGATTTGTGTGCTTGTGCATGTGTGTGTGTGAAGCCGAGCGACACAGTGCTGACAGTAAAGGCTGCTGTTTTAAATAGACTGCTTTCATTGTTGAGTCTGACAGCAGCGTAGAGACTAAACAGTGACACTGCACAGAAAGCTCTGGATGACTCCGGGACAAAAACGTGGTCGTTGTAGTTTGCTGTTAGAGGAGAGTGGGTGTGGAGGGTGGGGCTGCGGGTCACTCGCTCATGTTTATTTGATCACACACCTCTGATGTATGATACTTCTCACCAATTTATTCCAGTGTTAAACAAAAGTACACAGAGTCGCCAAAAGCGAGAAATTATATCATAGCTGCCCATGTTGGCTGCAAACTTGGCAAACATACTTAACTGTTTGTGCTGTCAAAAAACCCCTAACTTTTTATGATTATTGTAACTGATTAACTGAACGGCCCAGAGGAATAGAGATGAATAAGATATAGATTGCTGTTAGATTAGGTGTTTACATGCACATCCAAACCAAAACGGGCAGGTGCTCAGTCGAAAGTGAGCAAAACAAAGCAAAAAAGAAACATGTGCAAGCTATTTTTTGTTTCATCTTCTACTGCTAACATTCCAAGACACTAAAGAAAGTGCTGTTTAAATCAGACATCACAACTTACTGAGAAAACGACTTCGTACTTATTAGTGTCCAAGAAGTTGACATGTAAACAGTGGGGACATCTGCTGGGTAAACTTAGTATTGCCGGACACATATTTATTGACTGCAGATAGCACTACAAGGATTTACATTTTCAAGGCATTGTAAAATAAATCGATGTCTGGTAGGATGTGCAGAAATGGCTAACAAGCTAATCATTTAAAAAGTCATAATATTGAATACAAGATAGGCCTTGGCAAGCAATTACTACTTTCGTCAATTAAAGATGCATTTCTTTTAAACAGAAACAGAGTCCTTGATTCTAGGAGTAGCAGTTTGCAGATTGAGCTTAAATGAGGTTTAAGGTACTTTAAAGCTGTTTGTTAACAGTAGTTTCTTAAAACATACGAGCATTTCATGCAAGAACAAAAATGGCACATTGCTAATCTAAAAGTTAAAGAATATAGAACTATAAAAACCAAAACTATTTGAGAAAATGAATGACATATCAAAGGTGCATTATGTAACTTTTTACAATCAAGCAGTTTTTCTATACAATACAGAACAATCTCCCAAGGTGACTTCAAATCAGATGGTCTAAAACACAGAAAATATTGTTTCAGCTCAACTCCAAACTTGCCAACTGAAAAATAGAAATGCAAAATTCTGTATAAGACACATAAAACATAACAAAATAAATTCACATTTTAAAAAAAGATCATGTAAAGCTGACTAAGACTTCAATAAAATGGTGTCTATCATGTGAGAGAAAAGCATAAAACCTTGATAAATTCAGCCGTCATCGTCCAACACAGTTACCAGCTGTTTAAACAGTATTTCCATCATCACCCCCCAATTTTATATGAAAGGCTGATCATTAGCTTACTCATCCTGAGGCTTTGATAGTTTAATTAAATCATGAAGGATAAATCATAGTTGCCCTGGATCTCCCCAAAACAACCACAAAAGCTCCAGTTGCTAATACAGACTGCCTGGTAAATTTTATTCAAAACAAACCCAGAACAGGGACATGTTATGTTATGCACCTCAGAGACACTCTGATGTCTTGTATTTCTTGTATTTTAAAATGGTAAGGAAAAGTGCAGCACAGTTGGATGTCCTCTTTGACTCACAAATTTCCTGTTCGGAGGGGAAACCCTGCACTTATAAGGCTTGGGTTCAACTGATTGTTGTTGGGTTTTGTTATTTGATGAAGATGTGTCTTGTTTTGTAACCTGTGTTGGATGTGTCTTTTTTTAATGATGAAATATATTAAGTTAGCTTAGAATTTGCTCTTTTGCTGAAACATAAGGACCCTTTCTCTCCTTCTTTAGAGTAGAGTGCGTTTCCTGCTGAAGGCAAGAGCTTTCCTGTGCGTGCGCGCGTGCGTGTGTTTGTGTGTGTGTGTGGAGGAAGAGCGGGAAGGAAGAACTAAGTGAGGAAACCTCCTCGCTCTGTTTATTTTCAAAGCTGTGTGGACGAATGAGGAGGAGCGATAAATATGTGTGTGTGTGGGATGGGAAGGCAGGTAGAGAGAATTTTGTCAAACAGCTGCTTGAGTTCTCGGTAAACTGGGCTGAGCTCTGTCCTGTTATATAACTCGGTGTGTGTGTGTGTGAGTTTGTGTGTGCGCGTGTTATTTGCCTGGTGGAGCAGCAGCAGCGCTCCACCTCAGTCTGGCCAGCCGGCGTCCCAGCCGACACTTCACCTCTGGATGGCCGCCTGGATTCTCTGTTTCTTAACAAACATGCTGCAATTAGGAACTTGTGGAGGAATTTTTCTACACTTGGGAACTGCTTCTTTTTAATCACTTGTACTGGAATTTATACTTCTTTTAAACATTTTATGGGAGGTTTTTGTTATTCAACTGTTTTAAAATGACCAGCGTTCCTTTTTGCCACACACATAGGAATTCACACTACGTTTTTCACACACATTTCCAGCTGTAAATAGTGATTTTAAACATTCAGCTGGATGGATTACTCCCTGCAGGTGTAACTGGGAGGTTTCGGACTTGTCTGTGCATGTAGGCAGGTTGAACTGTCTCTGGGATAAAAAGAGGTGTGTGCATTTTAGCCTGGCGTGTCCCAGTCTGGACGTCCCAGTGTGAACTGGTCTGGATAACGCTGAGGAAGCGGCTGCAACATGTGGTTTTCTGTGGTGGGCAGGAAAGAACAGGTAGAGTGCTTTAATAATAGTGTGGACAGTTGAATGTGTTGAAAACAAAGAAAGTCTTATTATTTTGCGTTTCTTGTCCCAAGTTTGTTGATCATCTGCTCTTTTTGGTGTTAGTTTTGAATGAACTTTATATGAAGATTGATTTGATATGTGTGTATGCAAGTGAGATAAAAATTGTTTGTTGTGTTCACTCGTTTCTCAGCAGACCAGATTATTAAGCGCTGCGACTCCTAATGCACTTTGAGGGTGAACGAGAAGTTGTCAGCAGCAGGTTGAATGTTGAACACATGTTGTGAATGATAGTTGACCACTGTGGATTTATCGTGTGCCCTGCAGTGTGATGGCCTCCTGGTTGGCCACTTATTTGCTTTCAGGGCTGTTCGGCTAATGGTTAAACTAAGGTACACACACGAGGTGCAGATGATAAAAAGACATGTACATTTTGGGCAAAGTGCTCAGTAAGGTCAAGCCATTTCGTTATGTTAGTGGAATCATCTTTTTAAGAAAAGTAGGATGTAAACCAGGCTTTTTTGCTGTATAATTGATCCATTTTAAACTGGTTGTATGTTTTAGCATGCTTACTACAGTAGAGATCTCTCCAACACCAAACATAAACATAATATCCAAACTGTTGTTTCTTCATGTTCTGTTGATAATTTTAGTTAATCTTCTAAATGTCTTCAGCTACAATTTTTTTTATCTAGTGAGGCTGCGAAAATATGCATAGAATGAATAGGTTTTTTTTTCATCAGTCTCCATTTCTTAGCTTTAGTAATTGTTCCTGAAATGTTTTTTGGAATGACGTTGCTCATAATTAAGGAGCGAAAACTCAATGAAAACAGTGTTTGACGCACACAAGTAAAACCAGTTTGTCAAGCAACTGTTGGAGTGATTGGTCTATAACCACATATTAAATATTTCATCACATTTTTAGTTTTGGCTCGAACGACTGAGAAAAAATCTTTTATCAGCTGCCCCTGTCATCTATGATAATATCAGATTAATAATGCAAACAACCATATAATACATATATTAACCTCATATTGTTCCAAGTCCTTTGTTTCTCTCTATGGAGGAGTTTGATGTGTGTTCAACCAGATCTGTGTCCTTTTTAAAATACCATTACTCAAACCCACATGTGTGTGGTTCACAGTGATGTGTTCCTCATCTCCCAACTTCTCTCCACACAGCTGGGAAACTGTCCTCCTCCTCCTCCTTCTCCATTGCTGTGTGGCTGTGTTGGTGTGTTCACTCATTTATCTGTCACAGTAAAGAACAGAACATTCTCTCTGTTCAGAAAAAATACAACTAAGTATAATTTCCACTGTGTTGCAGATTACAGAGTGACATGGCAATGGTTCATCCAAAAGTGAACTTCATACGGAAATATGTAGGGTTTTTTGTTGGTCTGCTTTGGTTACTAGGAAATTATCTCACCTCATAGAGCAGCACTTTTATATGATGTTTATAGTATATTAAAAACAGTGCTTGATTGATTAAAATGATCATTAAAACAGTTCTTTCACAAGAGCACCAGGAGAAGGAGAGGAGGACATTAGTGCACGGTGTGAATTAAATCAAGAAAATTAACTTTTGTTAAAACAAAGTTTTGCCTTGTGGATTTTAGATTGTTGTGGAGTATTAAGCAGTGACCCTGAGCATTTTGTAAAGGTCTTCTCTAAAGTAATTGTTCGGACTTGTTTTGTGCAGCTGTGTGAAATTCCTGAAATCTTAAAGGGAGTTTTGTGTTGCTTATGCAATCATGTCCAAAATAGGAGCCAGAGTTTTCCAAGTACCAAGACATGAATTAAGTTTTCATCCTGTCCGAACCCAAAAAGCTGCATTTAGTCTGTTTGTTTCCACAGCGTGTTTGAAGTATTGATTGTGTGTGTGTGTTTGTTTGTTAGCTGAGCGAATGGAACTACAAGTGGAAGAATAGTATGAGAGGGTTACCCACTGTGAGGGCTTGAACAATGGGAGGATGTACCGCACACACACATGCACTCACTTTCCTGTAACGCTTTGTGCAGGAGGTGTTTACAAGTTTCTACATCTCGGGGCTCATTAGAACTGTATACCTTTGTGCTGAATGAAAGAGTTTTTTAAAAAGATCTGACATAATGCTTGCAGGAAAGAGGGATGCATATCATTGTGTCGTCTTCTGTGCTTAGTAGCTGAACCATTTCTTGTCTTTAGGAGCAGCGTCCACATGGTCCAAAAGTATGTCACCAGTTGCTTTGTCATGATGAAAAGCAAACGGATCATCTCTGGTGGTCTGAGGTTATCAGAGGACACTGATACTTCACGTCTGATGAAACAGTTGAGGGACCTTGAGATTCGCTTGTCAAGGAATCACTTGGCTAACAATGGATTTATCTTTATCCCCTGAATCTAAACTTCTGTGTTTCTATGATTCAGAGACTTGTTGGTTTCTGATGAAAATGGATTCACAGATGGAGGAAACCTCCCTAAGTGTATTTTTGACCTGTGGGAAAAATCGTATTTTCCTAGATTATAGTTCCCTCTTTCTGTTTCCATGCACACTCACTGGCATGGAGCGTAAACATGCTGTGCAGAATCCTTGCAAGAATACACACATTTACAAGCAGTACTGTGTTTAACTGTTTTCAGATTTGATGGAAATAGCAACCAAAAATGTACTCTACTAAGCAACAGGCAGTTGCAATTGTAACATTTGTTGCCTTTATATGACAATAAATAACTTTTTGCAACAATAATATTAATGCTCCTTGCAGTGTCATGCAATTAGTTGAGAAATTGCTTTAATTTGTGCTTAAATTTGCATTTACAAATAAAAAAGTAGTAAGACGTGGTGTAAAAAAAATGTAGCCACTATCTTACTGACAGACATGTAGCATCTTGTATCTGTCTGGACAAAACAATTCTCAGTCTATTTAGATAATAATAATTAGCAGTAAACTGTATTTATATCACATCTTCGTTAACAAAGTTACAAATTGCTTTACAAATGAAAAGAAAATGAGAGGAATAGGGGTAAATCTTCTTCTGCAGGAGGGCTGCAAATAACAATTGATTAATGTGCTCATTATATTCAGGATTAATTAATTCATTGTTTAGTGTATGAAATGTTGAAAAAAATCATCATCACAGGAGTCCGTGACATCTTCAGATTGCTTTTTTGTCCAACCAACAGTCCAAACCAAACGCTTCTTCATTTACTGTCATAAATGACAGAGAAAGGCAGTTTAATCTTTTAAGAAGGTGGAACTACCACATTTTTGTCAAATTTTGCTTATGAAATTACTTAAACGATTAATCAATTATCAGGATAATTGGATATAATTATCTTTCGATCGACTAATCAATTAAAAGACGAGGTGTTGTCAGTTATTTTGGCTGATCAGACCTCTCTTCAGGGTAAAGTTGGGTGTAGTTTTATACAGAAAATTTGCTGAAGTCATGAAAGTATCGCACAAAGAGTCCTGTCCTAACGTGTGCAACCAAAGTAAAATAGAAGAATTAAGATGTCAATCAGCCACAGTCTGTACATGCAGAGAGAGGAAATAAAATCTGCTTAAATAACTGAAGGTACCTGTGTGGGTGTGCGTGGCCTTTTGAACACAACTGGCTTCAAACTGCCTCTCATGGAGAAGTGGTGTACAACCTCAGAATGGCTCCAGAGGGCAGGTTGACTTGTATTAACAATGTAAGCTGTAATCTTGGTGAGTCTCCAGCCTGCATTAGTGGTTTTTGTCAGCGGCGTATCAGACAGCCGTTGCTTCTCATTTCTATGTGCTGCTGGAGATGTTTCTCAGTGTGAGTCAGCTGCAGAAAAATGTCACATCACTCTGACTCTGCTGTCCAGAGAGACGCACTCTAAGCCTTGTTGTATAATTTACATTTACTTAAAATTCCGGTTCATTTCCTCATTCATGTCCCAGGAACTTTGCAGAAAGACGACAGCGTTTCTTGCTTGTTTAGGTTAATTTGTGATGATCATTTTATTTAAAAAAATATGTAATTTGGTCATTAATTGATAACTTTAGGATTTGGATTTTCTATTTTTTATAGAACTTCGAAATATA
This sequence comes from Diplodus sargus, assembly GCA_903131615.1. Taxonomy (NCBI): domain Eukaryota; kingdom Metazoa; phylum Chordata; class Actinopteri; order Spariformes; family Sparidae; genus Diplodus; species Diplodus sargus. The sequence goes on from CAEMYA010000344.1 coordinate 399,949, forward strand.
TCTTTTCAGTTTGGACTGCTGATCGACAATTGGACAGAACAAGGCACTTGAAGATGCCAAACTGATTGAAATTCGGAAGGTTGGTGGTTTAATCCCCAGATCCCCAAGCTACACCCATGGTGTCCTTGGGCAAAATACTGAACCGCAAATTGCTCCTGATGAGCTTCAAGAGTTATGTAGCTGTTTTACTAGATGGTTCTTTGTCAGGCTTGTGCTTGGAGAGAGATTTTGAGTGTGCAGCCAGTAAGGCTTACCTCAGGAAATTGACAGAATTATGGCCACGTTGCCTTCCAAACCAAACCTGTATCCGAATACAGTTCAAGCGTCACTAAGGTTTGATCAGACAGCACAAAGGTCTGACAGTTTGTGTATACTGATGACAGGATGACAAAGTTTACTTTGTGTAACCGCCGTCATGGAGCCACTCTGTTTCTGTTTTTAAAACTGAGTCTCCTTCAAGGCTTTGGTGGTGAGCATGTTTAAAGCAGCAGACTCCTTCAGGCTGTTCCCCCTCTAATAGAGGCCTGGCAGCTGTAAGGTTCGCTTGATTTGTTGGGTCAGGGCACTTAAAGAACAGGAGCTGTCCATTAAAACCCAGTAAATCAAAGTAAAGCCTTCTTAGGTTTTTCATCTATTCTTATAGACTTATTTCAATAAGCAGAAAAAGTACAATACACACTCAGGAAGCAGTTTGTCCTACATGATCTGTAGTGTCTTAAAGTAGCGGTATGATTTACTAATGAAAGGTGTATCTATACATTGATCAGTTGATGGTTATGCCAAGCGACACACCTGGTTTCACTCTGACCCACACTCAAACACCAGCTACCAGTTTTATGGCTTCATTAACCTGTGTGTGTGTGTGAGCATGCATACATCTTTACAGTTTGCCTATGTTTTCTCATGCCATGTTTATGTGGCAGAAAAACGTTTTACATGTAGAGAGTTACAGTTTGTGTCTGCTGCCAGTCCCTCACGATTATGTGAAGCTCTGTGTCTTTGCAGCTGGTAGCTGCTAATCAGGCTTATAGGCAATCAGCTCATGCAAGAAAACAGTCCAATAAATAGCTCAACATTCAGTTTTTGTTTGACACATTGGTTCGATTGCTATTCGTGGATGTATTGTGTGATACTGCATCATTTTCAGAGTGAAACACGCTCGACTTAACTGCACAGTATGCAATCTCTGCTGCGTGGTGTCTTTTTGTCAAAACAAAGTATGTAGTTTGATGAGGTTGTGAAGTAGTGTGGGATCATGGGAGTCGCTGTCTTCATTGTAAAACACAACCAGGCAAATCATCCGGCAAATGGTGAGGAAAAGTAAAGAAAGACTTAAAAAGTGTGAATCCGTATAGAAACTGTTGTAATTCCTACACCGTTCACCTGATTTGGATGTAAATACCCTCAAATTAAATTGAAACTCTGCAGTTAAAGCACATCTTGTATGCATCTTAGTTTAATTTCAAATCCATTGTACTGGTGTACAGAGCCAAAAAGAACAGAATTGTGTCGATGTCCCAATATTTATGGAACTGACTGTATGCTACACGAGTTGCTTAATAGGTATTAAAGGACATGAGGTGAGGCTCTGTGATGCAGCTGGTAAGTGTTGTACTGAGTACAGCTTTAGAAACTCCATCAAATCGATGCAGCAGACATACCAACATGCACATTTGCAGTGACGTTTTTTTTAATCATGCTGATGCAGACAGGATAACTTAAAGGCTAGGACTTGTGGCCCCTTCTGAATCCCCTCTCGGAGCTAAAAGTCCCTCCGAACATCCCCTGGGGGATTCAGGGAATTCCCACAAGTGTCTGTGGAGCCTAATTTGAAGCCCCAATCCCCATGTTGGATAAGTGCATGAAGCTGTGGCTCCATCTGAAGAAGAGGCTCTTTAATGTCTTCTGTAATGTACAACAGACATAAAACAGTCAGAATGATTCAAAGCTCTTCTCTCATCTTAATGTCACTCACAGGAAATTCGTGCCTGCATGAATCCAGCCTCATTATAGCATATACACGCACACAAAAACACACAGACAGAGTTGAAGCATTGTGGGTGAAATAGTTTGAAGGGCTGCTGTCTCTGCTGTCTCTTTGTGCTGAGAAACTGGGACACAGATCTGTGGAAGACGGCGGGCATGGCAAATGCAGAATATATCTGTATTCATTCACATAGTTGATAGATAGAAAGTGGATTTGGAAGATAAGACTTCAAGCTAGTGCTGTGCGATATGGACAAAACTGTATATCTTGATATAGCTAATTTTATATCCCGATAACAATATATATCCCACTTCTGTATCCGCGTATTACTAGCAACGTTATTTTTATCTTCCATTGCACTGTCCTCCGTCTCTGCCACGCTGCTTTGCCTCTGTTTACTCCTGAGTGACCAGTGCCGTAAACGAGTCCTTGCGGGTGACATAAAAATGCTACCACAAAGCAGTAGCGTTGCCGCAGTTACATTCGCCCTCATACAATGAACTTGTTTTGAACTCAAAATTTGGATATCCAACGGTCATTCCGACCTTGAGTTGTGCTTTACATGGCGTATTAAATCACAACCATAGTGTACGTTAACGTTAGTGTAGCAACAGTGCTAAACCAGTAGCGTACAGGTTAAAATTACGATATAAACAACAGAGGGTTGTATCCTACGGTAGACAGTTTTATATTGCACTACAATATATATTGTAATATTGCACAGCTCTGCTTCAAGGATCTTTTGAGTTTTGAGTTTACCTCTATGGATGCACCACCAATAAGAATGGAGTAATTGGAGAAATGATTGAAGAATCTCACTTTAAATAACAGGCTTTCATAAGCACATTTTGTGAAAAAAAGTGACACAAAGTGAAAGTTCAGGAATGTATTTGTTTCGTGCGGATGAAAAGGCAACACAAAGCTCATTGTTTCTTATAACAAACTGATTGATTTGAAGTTGGATTTTTATGTCTCCACATATTCAAAAGTTGTTTCCTGCTGCAGGAACTCACTGATCAACATTATTTTCAGAACACAAAGTTTTCCTGCAATGAGCCAGAAATCAGCAGTGAAGTAAAATGTTTGGAAAACAAAGATTATCAGCTAATTCTTGGCCAGAGTAAATAATGTAATACAAAACAAGAACCTGTTCAACTGGTTAAATTTATTATTTATTATTTTATTTATTCTTTTTGCTCTTTCATGGCATAATTGGGTCATATTCCTTAGAGAGATGACAGGAAATTGGATCAGAGAGAGGCAACAGGTCAATGTGAACTATGGACTGTGTCAGCGAGGACACAGCCTCTGCACACGAGACACACATTCTTCCAACTGTGCTACTTGGGCGCCCCTTAGAAATTGTATTTTAACATTAAATTTTGCCTTGAAATTGACTTATCAGATTTTTACCTTCAGAAAATCTCACAATGAGATGCATTAAGTAGCTGTACTGAGCTTTTGACTGTACCACATTGATCTTGAACTTTTTGTTGTTGAAGTTGCTGAATCTTGTCAGAGAAAGTGATCAGTATCAACAACTCACTGACTAATCAGACAGTTTCTATCCATCTGATAATGAAGCTCATGAAATCTGATCTAAAGCTTCAGAGCAGGTACTAACACGATCTAATGTCTATCATGGTCCGGGTCACATTTGATCAATTGTAAACGAGTTAGTGTTATCTGCAATGTTGGAGTAATTGTTTCCTATTGGGCAACAGCTGGAATGCTTGTCGTTTTCCTCCCATCAACAACACAGGGCAAAATGTGGTATTATTCATTCATTTAGTATCGCAGTTCATACCTTATGGCAGAAAAAATATCATAGTCAAAGAGAGGTTTATAGAGAACCAACCTCAACGCTGATGGTGTCCTTATTCTTTTGCTATTACACAGAGCAGCATTCAACATTTTATTCATATTGATACATTAAAGCAAAAAATGTGTCTATTGCCAAACAGTTAGGAATCCGGTAATAGTTGTCTGTCATTCTTCGGTATTACTTTGGAAGGATGTAGTTTAGAGCACATACAAAACAGTTTAAAAGTCTTGAATGTAATTTGGTGACCACTGCAGAAACCATGCGGTGCTCTGGTGTCTTTGTCTTCTGCACTACAGCTGATGAAACAGTGAATATATGTGACCTGCAAACAGGAAGAGCTATTAACCTGAGCGCAACCCCTGTCTCTGCTTTACGAGAGGCAGCCTCACACACGCACACACATACTCTCTTTCTCTCTGTCTCTGCAGCGATGCCAGGTCTAACGGATGGCAGCAATTAGGAGTCTTTTTAATCCACTCCACAGTTTTATGAGTGAGTTTATAGACATGCTGGGATTCTTAATGTCGAGGTAGTGTTTGTGCCACCCGAACCCTTCCTGAGATGTTTTCTGTGTAAGCTTTGGTCCCTGTTTTAAAAGTTGGAAGTCTCAGTAATCAAAAGATGTCTTCTGTATTCGAGTAAGTCCATTAGTAGTTTCATATTTAGCTCAGCTGAGTGTAGAACCAGAAACCAGAAAAATGTTTCTGTATGGAGACAGTTGTGCACACTCTGAGGGTAAACATGTCAAGATGACAAAGAAATCGTGTGCTCTGCCTGATGGCATGCCAATACCATGCCACTCTGTAATCCACCTCCCCACACACAGGAGTTCTGCTTGGTGTGTGTGTCTGCTTCAGTTTTATCTGTACTTCTGTTTTTTGTTGCTCTGTTTCTACTCGGTAAAAGAAAAGCATTTGGTTGAAAGTAAATATTATGACATGAACTGAATCTCTACAGATTCCTGTGGGGGGATTTGATTGTTTGAGCAGCAAAAATGATGAGAACGCAACAGAGAAAAGTAGAAAATAAGCAGGGAAATGCAGCATAAAAACACTCTCCTCTATAAGTTTTTTTTCAGTTTAACATGTTCATGAAGTTGTAACCTCAGATAAAAGAGGCCTGGTGTTTAGGATATGACAAAGGTTTCCAATCCAAACTTGCTCTGTTCGGTGTCAATGCTATTTAATAGCTGCGTATAAACGTGTGTTTTTACATTCCTGGTGGTGCTCCACTTCCAGTCAGTGCTGCTGGAGTTTACTGGTGTTTCCGTCTCAACCAGATATGTCTTGAAATTGTCAATGGCATATGGTGACCAATCAGGAGCAGCCAGAGACAGAGTTTAAGCATCAAGTATATCTGTGTGTTCTGTTTTTTTAGTGGTTGAATTGGCTTCCATGTAAAGGAGGCCAATTTTAGCATTTTAGCACTAGTCCATCACTGAGATTTACTCTCTACAGACCAGCTTTACTGGCCTCTTAGAGAGAGTGCCACTGGTTTGACATCATATTGACTTTCTAATTTGAAAGCACGTTTATGCCACTTACAAAGCACATTTAAAGTGAAAATGGAGGAAAAAATACGAGCAGCCTAAGCCACATGTGTATAAGTAAAACCAGTGTGAAGACTTTATAGGCCACAAAGACGTCATTACACTATTCGTAAAAAAGAATCGTTTCAGTTTAAATGTTATTTATATCCTTTATGTTTACTTGCTAACAACACAAGCACACCACTTCATTGTGATCTTTTCATTACCAGTCCACATTCCCTCTGTCAAATTGTATTGTCTACACACAAACTGCAGCACATTAAGGTTCAGACTTGCCACAGAAAACATCCTGACACTAGTTTATACTTATCAACCATACTTAAGCTGTTTTGTACAGAGATACCCACTGTACACAGAGCTGTTTGCTAGCTCTTCTGTAGGATAATTTATGTTTCTATTTAGTCTTAAGTGCTGCCATCTGCCAAGCGATACAGAAGTATCCACTGCTGTTTCACTACGCTACAGAACAGCTTCTTTCCACAAGCCTTGGGACTCTAACTCATCCTCAGCACCCCACCTAATAGTTTTATCATGTATTCATTCATATACTTAATTCTGTTTTTTTTTTTTATGAGGCTCCATCATTTCAATGTACAATTTTGGTTGTATAATGATGGTTAGATTGAAACTTGAGTGTTTTATTGAGGTGTGCTTGTTTGTGTGTTGTTTGTGTACCTTTTAATTTCTTTACCCTGCTGAAATGACAAAATGTGAAACGTGTTTTGAAATGTTTTCTGTTGGTTCATTGGCTCACATACAGTTTATCTGTCTCTGTCTCTGTAGGGTGCCGGTCAGGAGAAGCTGGGCATCTACATCAAGTCTGTCGTCAAAGGCGGAGCAGCTGATGTGGTAAGCACACACATAGAAAGTGGAACCATGACAGAAAATTATGAGGGAAAACAAACACAGTGACTCACTCTGCGGTCTGTGTGTGTGTGTGTGTTTGTTTTTACAGGACGGCCGTTTGGCGGCAGGTGACCAGTTGTTGAGCGTGGACGGGCGCAGTCTGGTCGGCTTATCACAAGAGAGGTAAACACAATTCTCCAATTAGCACTGATATTTATAAAGATATTTTTTTTTTTGCCTGCCTTTGTTTGATTTTGGAACACAAATTTGAATGCACGAGTGCCCAGAAATAATGCGATTTGATGCCAGCTAAATGTCCTCTTACTCTGATTTCTAATTGGGAAGTTCCCGGCTGACACGCAAACCTTCAGTGATCTATCTCTATGAAACACCAGGGTGTAAATGTGGATGCACATGGTGGTATTTTTTTCTTTACAACCACCATGGTAAAGAGTCAAGTTATGATGAAACTCAATTTGAAATCTATTTTGAGAACTGAAAACATGTCAAACTGAAGTATCATGTTTACATGACATCAGATTACCACAACCTCAGGGCTTGGAGAGTCTTGAGGTTGTTACATGGAGGAAGTTGCATCCTCATAAAAAGAAAAATTCCTACATGTCTGTTTGGAGCACACAGCACAAGCAGAACGAGGGTGTGTATGTTTTAGAAATGGCACTTGCCGGCTAACGCCTCGCTCAGATTAATCCAGTTATTCCTCTCCCTCTGCATGCAAAGGCTCGATGTTGACAGCTGTAAAACTGGATTTACAAATCAATTGTTTAAGTGCCTTGGTGTGCAGGTATCAGGTGGGAGGGGCTCATAATATCATGACATTACATAGCATGTCAACTAAGAGTTAATCAGATAATTACCCTTTGAATTTCTGAACCTTTTTGGTCATGGTATCATCCTGTGGTCATCTCCTCCTCCTCTGACGGGTTTAAGATAAAGTTTGATTTGCGGCTTTTAGGTCTGGTGTGTGTTTGCATAAAAGCTACTAAATCCTGCGATATTTCCAAATGTGGATTTACAGCCCGTTCTCTGCTCAGCATCAAGCAGTTGATGTTGCATTCCCCGAGTTCCATCCAATCCAACACACATGGCTCATTACCTTGTGTGATCTGCCCCCCAGCTTTTTATAGGATTTGGTTAAAGCCTTGTGCACATGTGGCTGTTAAAGAACATGGGCTGTGTGTGTGTGTGTGTGTGTGTGTGTGTGCCTGTGTGCCTGTGTGCCTGTGTTTGAACCAGCTGGATTGTACTCAAATTAAAGTGAAGTGAGTCTCTGGCAGTGACAAATATAATCCCTGCCGCCTCTAGTTCATAATAAAAGTATTCCAGTTTATTTTTCTGCCTGTTTGGATACACGTTGATAGAAACTTTACTAGTGTTTTCTCATAATGACTAAAAGTTGTAATTTGGTTAGAAATCCACCTGTAGTAGGGCCGAAATGATGAGTTGATCAAAATGGACTCTTTCCCATCATTCAGTGTAGTGTGAACATGGTTACGTATAATTCAGTGCCTGATCTGTAATTTCTTCATACAGTATTCCAGTTCAGTGATATGTTTTTCATATCACCCACCATCTCTAGATAGTGGTTTTGTATTTAAGATGAGATTTTGTATCAGACTGAACCACCAGCCAGTTTCTTGGTAATTTGATTTTTATGTGCATGTTGTGATACGTCTTCAGCACAGTGCTACCATAGAACATTTAGCTGAATTCATGCTGTGCTTTGATCACTAAAAACATTGATCTTTAAACAGCTCATTGCAGCTAAATGGGACATTCAAATATTAATGTGTAGTATATCAGTTTAATGCGTACACCACAGAGAATAGAATAAGTGTGTCAGATCCTTTGAAGATGTGTTGAAAGTTTTATATCCATCCTCGCTCTCTCACTTTCTCGTTCTCTCCCCCGCTCTCTCTCTCTGTGTTTTCAGGGCAGCAGAGCTGATGACGAGGACGGGCTCAGTTGTAACTCTGGAGGTCGCTAAGCAGGGAGCCATTTACCACGGACTGGCAACACTCCTCAACCAGCCCAGCCCCATGATGCCCAGAGGTAAGCATACACACATTTTACAGATACATTTAACCACATAGACATTTTCAGAGCAGGTTGTAATGACTTTGCACTAGCATCTTATTTTGATAAAATTGTAATTACATTTTTATGCCCATTTTGACAGATTTTTGATTTTACACACTCCCACTCACAGGTCAGGACACACAAAGAAACCTATTTACATGCAACTAGTATGGAACGATGTCAGCGATAGGTTTATAGTTTTGCTATTTATTCCAATCTCAAATCTGACACATTATTTCTTATGTTCAGCGTTCCCTTGTGTCCTCATCAAGACTGAAAATACAATAGATGGACTGACAAAATGATTGTTTCAAATGTGCATTTGAATTTATTTTTTTAATTAATTTGTCTGTTTTTCTTCATGATGATGATCATTAATCATTTGCACACCTTTTGTTGATTAATTGAATAATGGACAGAAAAAGAATCTGCACAGAGAAAAAAAGAATCTGCAATGCATTTTTTAGTGAGTATGTTTTATTCAAGAAAAGTCTGAAGATGTTGGACAAGAGAGTGCAGCCTACATTTTCATATAAGGAAAACCCAGCAGGCAAATACAAAAGGAAAACTGGTATCCAACAGATACAACACGCACCCGCCCACCCTTCTGCTCAGAGCATATTGTAAGATAATAAAGGTTGCAGTGGTACATGAGCTTAATGCTACATGAAGATCTTCCGTTATGAGCTGTGTTTATTGGTAACAGATGAGGGGCACATCCAGATGTTGCTGAAATATTCTGTGATCCACTGTTCTTTAGAAAGTACTAGTATTTGGTTGAGGTAAAGGGACATTTTGTCAAGAATCTGCAATACTAATCAAGTTGTTGTTTTTAGCATTTTTCAAGCAAAAATCTCAGTCATTCCCTGGCTAAAGCGCCTCCAGTGTGAGGAATGCTGATTTTCTCTTTTTGATAGCATTATAAATGTAATATTTACTGTAGGTTTGGGACTGTTGCTCAAACAGAATACATTTAGATATATTAACGTGTGCTCTAAATATTGCAAGGAGCTTCTTCTGCGTTTTTTGGTAATTTAGTAGGCCGAACAATGAACTAATTAATTATTAAAATCATAGTCAGATCAGTAATGAAACTGTAGGTCTACTTCTAATGACAGTAAACTGCAATATGCCTTTCAGCTGTTTTTCCACTAAATACTACGTTGTAATAGTCCTAAATTAAGAGCCATTTAAAAAGATGACACACAGTCATATATTTGGCTTCCTAAACCGTGCAGATTCTAGCTGTTTAATAGCTGTAATGAATGGACTATTGTGAGTTCCACCATTAGTTAATGCCAGTAATTTTTGTGTTGTGGATGAAAGTAGAGAAGCCGACTAGCCCAGACAGTGTGTCCTTGTTGTCTTCTCTATAGTGCAGTAAAAAACCAGCCTGCAGACTGAAGGATATAATGAGTGTTTGTGGCCACAGCCAGATATGTGTGAGAGAGGAGCTGCACACACACACACACACACACACACACACACATACATGGCATTGAGTTTACTGGGTTGTCTGGCTGTGTGCTGGTCTTTGTCTGCTGGAATGTGACCCGAGATTCATTAAGGAAGTCTTCTGGCCGGGCCAGTCTGTGGTCCAGAATGACGATAAAGGGGTGTTTCTCCCAAATTCCCTCGACCGCAGCGTGTTTTTTCCAGTTCAGACAGAGAAATTTAACCGCCAGGCGGTGAAGGACGCTGGTCATTCTTGAGTGAACCTAATGTTTGGAAACTGGACAAGTCGTAGTGTGGATTCTCACAGACTGAGGGTGTGACTGTACTGAAGAAAACCTAGACACACAGAAGGAAAACAACAGGGAAACATTCGAGACTAGATAAACCTACATTTGCAATTGACTTAAATGATTGGCTTAAATTAAGATTAATTGATTAATGGAGATTAACAAAACATATCCAGATAATCACAACAAAAGGCTGCAAATAACAATTATATTTAATTTTTGATTATTCCAAATATTATTTCCTCTATTAATCGATTAGTTGTTTAAAATGTCAAAATTATGAAAACTGTTAATCAGTGTTTTTCAAAGCCTAAAATGACGTCCTTAAAAATCTTGTTTTGTCCACAACCCAAAGATATTCAGTTTACTGCCATAAAGGAGAAATAAAACCAGAATATATTTACATTTAAGAGGCTGGAACCAGAGAATATTTTACTTTTAGACAACAGGCATACTACAGTAAACAAGAGCCACGTTTCCAACTCACTATTATTTTCACTATTGATTGATCTGCAGATTGTTTTCATTATTAATAGATTGATCGTACCGTTTATAAAGCGTCAAAAAATGCAAATTGGGGTCTTCAGACTTCTTCTTTTGTTTAACCAAAAGTCCAAAACTCCTCATTTACTGTCATGAATGACAAAGTAAAGCAGAAAATTCTCACATTTAAGAAGCTGTAACCATGTTAGACATTTCTGCTCAAACCAATTAATCGCTCATCAAAATAGTTGCCATTCAATGTAAAAGTTACAAATAATTGTTTACCTGTTGCTGCTCTAAACCAGAGGAGCACCCTGTAGATATGCAGTTTTTATCCATGCCATTGATAAAGATATGAACATCTGGAAAAATCTTCCACATACATCACGTGAGCAGAAAGGAATTGGTCTGTAGTCTCAGTGCAGTGTCATCGCATCATCTATCCAAACTGCATTTGATGTTGAGGAGGCGTCATCTAGAAAATCCTGAAAACAAAGCTAAAGACAAACTACAATGATTTGCTTTCATATTTTCACAATAACCATAACAAGTATTGAAATTATTTTTTCTAATAAACTCATTCTCACTCTTTCTTCAGCATCCGACCGAGGCCGTGACAAGAACGGGAAACTGCGACCAAAGAGCGAAGGCTTTGAGTTGTACAACAACTCGGTGCAGAACGGCTCCCCGGAGAGTCCGCAGGGCGGCTGGGACTCTTACCCCGAACCAAAGAAGATGAGCGGCGAAGATCGACTCCTTAAGAACCGAGCTGACCACCGCTCCAGCCCCAATGTCGCCAGTAAGGCCTGCATATTATTATTATTATTTTTAGACACTTGACCTACATGCCAGATTTTCAGCTAAATCAAGCTTTTTATTGTAGACACGAGTTCTTAAATAATTCTATTCTTCACATGTTTAAAAAATGTTCCTGCTAGTTTTGTGAATTTGACCACTTCCATAATAAACCGATACTGATCCATTAATCACAAGGATAACCTTGTGACATGAGTCATGAACAGCACACTCCATGTTATCAAACATTCCACCTAATTTTGGGCAGACACTGGGTTTTATGCTTGGCGTGGGCAGTTATGATAATAGGAAAAAACGTACTACACTGCTGTTATTCTTAAAAGTACTCCACCCTGGTATGGGAACAGTTCCACAGTAATGTTTGGCAATAATACTGTCTGCAATAATCTTGAAAAGCAATCTCTTACAGCAACAATTTAGTATCATTGGGGATTTGTTTATGACTCATTTGTTTCCTTGATTCTTTGCTAATCCTCAGTGTAGTTGTATTTTTTAGTAAACGTCTTGAACTGTGCTAATACAACTTCCTCTCCTGCCTCATCACCAGATCAGGGCCAGAGTCCTGCAGGCAAGTCGGTGTACCCCGGAGGACCCGGCACTAAGATCACCTCCGTCTCCACTGGCAACCTGTGTGCTGACGTAAGTAGCAGTACGATTGAAGCAGGTGGCAGCTTTATGTGGAATGCTCCCGCAGACCAAATGAGACTAAAGTGACACCAACACTTGAAGGACACACTCACCGTTTCTGTTTTCACCCACCAGGACGAGCCCTCCCCTCCCCGTCCAGAGGCTTATCCCATCCCCACCCAGACCTACCCCAGGGAGTACTTCACCATCCCGGCCTCGAAGAGCCAGGATCGGGTTGTTGGCCCTGGACAGGCGCCCTCGCAGCACTGGCAGGGCATGGAGGACAGAGAACGCCTCCCTGCGGTTGACAACATCCACAACAGCATGCAGGTAGAGCAGCAAGTCTTGTTTCAGAGATCCTTTATTGATGTGAAGAGGGTTCACTCCTAGAGGAAAAACTTAATTAAACTGATAACATTGCCAAAGACCCTTGATTCATTTCCTTGAGAAGATGGTTTACTCCAAACTTTGTACCAAATAGAATTTCTGTCTTTTGTTGCTGAATCACTTTAGGGTGGTATTTTTTTGTCTTTATATTTTGGTGAATTTTATTTGAGTATTGCTGTCAGTGCGGAATTTTTTTTAGCCAAAAGTCGAAATTCATCAAGGATTTGGGTAATAAATAAATGAGCATCAGTAATGTGGATACCATGACTAAGTGGGTAATGGCAAGTATAAGAGCAAGTAGAATAGCCTGTTAAGCTCAGATAACACATCACTTTACTGTAATGCAACCTTTAAAACCAGTAAAAAAAGCAACACTTCTGCCAAATAATCGTATTACCCAGTCATACTTTCATTGTTATATCCCATTTGTCTCATCTCTAATCAGTGTTTTTGTCTTTTCCCAGCGGGTGAACCACTCCCAGGAGGACTTGTACCCTCCTCCAGGAAGTCTGAGGCCAGACATGCAGCCGCACTACCAGCAGGACTACCAGCACCGGGACCTGGACTACCAACACAGAGATCTGGACTACCAGAGAGGTCCACCAGGTATAAAGAAAGAGAACCAGAGAGAGGAGGTCAAAAAGAGGACCAGAACGCCTGATGGTGTTATTTACTGTCAGATTATGTAACAGCTTAGTTGTTTTCTGGTTACAGATGTTCTCTTAAATTTAATCAAATTTGATGATATTACTTTTGATTACGTAATATCAACTAATCACGACAGACCTTCCTAAATAGATCTGAAAAAAAAAAGAAGATAAAATGGCTGTCTCTGTGTCTGTAGGTGTAGGTCCTGACCACTGGGCCCCACAGCCACAGGTTTCCTCCTCGTTGGAGTCGTCCACGTCCAGCCAGGAGCACCTCAATTTCTCTGCCTCTTCCTCCTCCTCCAACAAGACTCAGAACCAGAAGACTGGGCCGGGCCGATGGAAGACACCCAACGCCCCTCACGCTGTGCCGCCACATTCTGCCCAGCCGCCATCCCGCTCTGACCTGCCCCCTCCTCCACCTCCACCACCGGCCCCTTACCCCGATGCCTACGACCCCTACGACCCCCAACCAGACTTACCGCTCCCCCCGCCTCCCGCTGCAGTCACTCCTGTCACGGCCCAGCAGGCTGCCGACCGCAAAAAGCGTGAGGAGCAGCAACGCTGGTATGAGAAGGAGAAAGCTCGGCTGGAGGAAGAGAGGTAAGATCTTTTTTTAAATATTTTTTTTACGTTATTATACAAAATGTCCTTCCAACTAAGTTTAGAAACTGTAGTAAAGATGATGATGTTGATGATGATGGTTTCCAAGGGAGAGGAAGAGGAGAGAGCAGGAGAGGAAACTAGGTCAGATCCGGGCCAACCCTGTCATGCCCGTCCAACCTCACAACAACGGAGGATCCATGCCTCCTCCTCACCACCAGCCCCCAATGGCATCTGTGGGCCAGCCCCAGCCCTACCTCCCCCCACAGCCTCAGCCCCAGCCTCCCCCATCCAGACCGGAGAAGCTGGCTAGCCTGCCGCGGTCAGCCGTCCCCCCCCCTGCCAGTGGCCCCAACCCTGGTAAGAAAACGTTTCTTATATTTAATGTTTCTTTCATACACAAACTGCCACATTTGAATACAACATGATGTACTTGTAGGTATGGACACGGTGATCAGGGAGCTGTTACCACAGCAGCAGCCACGGACCATCGAAAGGCGAGACCTGCAGTACATCACCATCAGTAAGGAGGAGCTAACGTCCAGTGACAGTCTGTCTCCAGACCCCTGGAAACGAGACGCCCGCGAGAAGGCTGAGAAACAGCAGCAGCTTCACATCGTCGACCTGCTTGACAAGGAGATTCAGGAGCTCCAGGTAAGCACAGCTTAAGCTCTGTTCAGAGGGATTTGTTTTGAGCTTAAAGGGACGGTTCAGTGTATATTCTTACCTGAAGTGCTATTTATCCATGTTTGTTTTGGTGTGAGTTTTTGAGATATCGTCCTTTGTTGAATATGATAGATTAAATGGCAATCATCTTGTGGTTGCTCAAAGCTCTTAAAACAAAATGGTGAGTGCACCTCCCAATGAACCAGAGAGGACACTCGATTAAAACATTAATGGCGTCCTCCTTGGCTGAGCTGTAACATTAGCTAGCTTATTTAGCTTTTATTTAGCAAGGTCCAGTGTTGATAGTTTGGTTGAAAGTAAAATAGTCCCTTACAGTACATGAAACTGTTCACAACAAGGTCTATTGATCTTGGTATATTGAGGAACCGGGTCATGATTATTGCTTTTTTCAAATGTTTTGAGCATCACAAATCATGAGTGCCATCCAGGTCCTTATATATTCAAGAGAAGGCAGAAATCTTTGTCTGATAGCTCAAAAATTCAACAACTCACACTAAAACAATAGAGATGGATTAATGGCTCCACAGGTATGCGGAAAAATTAGTGTAATAGTGTGTTTATCTTGAACTGTCTAAGTAAATTATTTACAACCAGTTTCAACTCTGAGTGTACTCTATTTTCCAGTCGAAGCCGGAGCGAACAGCGGAGGAGAGCGACCGCCTCAGGAAGTTGATGCTGGAGTGGCAGTTCCAGAAACGACTGCAGGAGTCCAAGCAGAGCGACGAAGACGAGGAGGACGAAGAGGACGAGGACGTGGACACCATGATGATCATGCAGAGGCTGGAGGCTGAGAAGAGAGCAAGGGTAAGAGGGGGCGGGTAGAGGATAGAAAGACTGGAAGACAGTAGAGACATCAAAGAAAGTGATGGAGAGGAGAGGTGATGAGGCTTAGAGACCAAGACAAGACGAGAAAAGTGGAGAGAGTAAGTTAAATATTTACAGGCATTGCTGAAGGACGAAGGGCAGATGTAAAGAAGAGAGTTACTTTTCAAGTAGAATGCCCAACATCTCTCAGTCAGAAACAAATCAGCAGTTGAGATGGGAGGGCGAGCCACAGGAAATCATGCTGACGAGGAGGGAAAAACAGAACCAGCTTTTACATGGTAGAAGGGGAAATGAATTCCTGTGCGGCAGCGCTCCCACTATGAATGTCCTGCAATGTGCATCTGCAACATGCTTCTGTCATCGCTTTGCCATGCTGAGCTGCTTAAATCTGATTGGCTGGAGGGGTGGATGGGTGGATGGGTGGGTTTTGGGGCAGAGCAGGTGACGATGTTGTTAATGCTGCGTTCACATCGTATGGATCCCACTGTGTGACTTAAAGGCAAATGGTACATGTGGTGATTTACGTTTCCTGCAGATTTTAGTTTCCTGCCCAGTGAGATGGAGGAGTTCATGATTTACAACAAACAGCTGCGTCCTGCTGTTAAGACACAACAACCTGTGTCACTGCTAGTTTAAACTGAAATGACAACATCTGTTTCTGCTCTTCGTTAAATGAAGTCAGAACTGGAACTCTTACTATTTGGCACCTGTCTTATATAATGCAAATGTAGCATATGTGCTGTGCAGCTTAACAAAAATGAACCACAGTGTCTTCTGCAACCTGAGTGGATTTAGATTTAGTTAATAACCCAGAAGAATTGGATTATTTTAACATCCCTTCCTAATTTATACTGTGTTTTTTTTTAAGTGACATGATGTCATGTTTACATTCACATTAATATTCCACCATTATTCCAAATATGAACATTTTTTTAAATGGATAATTTTAACGGCCTCATTTCTGAACTCTCAATTCAGAGAATAGGTTCTTAAATATTCTCAGTCAGTTCAAACCCCAAATTATTCAGTTTAATGGAAACATTATGAACAACATGAATAACTACAGGTTTTTGGATATGTGCAGATATCACAATGGCAACCATTCAAGAGGTTGTTTAAGGGAATTAAAGAGGGAGGCTATGTTTTTTTTTTAAACAGAGTTTGCAGAGCAGCATGTAAATGGGAATACTGGGAATTATTGGGAATTCAGAATAGGACAAAAACTGGAATAGTTTTTGCATATTAATGTAGTCATTGGCATAAACTGTTCCATAGGTGAGAACTAATGTTGCAGACCAAGCCACAGAAAATCTCCACAGGCTGATGATACTTCTCAGCCTTTATCCAATGTATTGGCACTAAAATGGTTCCTGGAGCTCTTGCTTCCTGGAATTAATAGACATACTTCTAAATTTGTATGCAGCATTATTTGAAGAATTTCTGCCGTATGACTGGATGTAGCAGCACAAGTTGGTGCTGGATGGTGGATGATGTTGTGTGATGGATGTGGTTGGATTTAGTGAAGACATGGATCGAAGGTGTTGAATCTGACAATGTGCGGCTGAGTGTGTATTTTTAAACTGATCTTCTGGAGTTTATGTCCTCTTGTTATCAAACTCTTTCTGGCTGCAAGATTATAATGCAGCAATGACGGATAAGATATGAAGGTCAAGTTTCTCTTATGATATGTAGTCCCAAATCACAACATTTCCTTTGTAAAGGATCCGATCTTTGACCAAATCCATTAATTTTTTTACTTGATTAATACAGATTTGAACCGTAAATATCTATTGTGTAGGATTTAGAGGTCGAAGAGGTCTACCTCTAAAGTCTCATTGTAAACTAACAAAAACACAACAGATCAAGGCAATCAGGCAATTATACACTAATGAAAGCATAATAATATATATTTTATTATAAATTAGGAATATTTCTGTTAATAAATCCTCCCAAACCTCCATTTTAAATATTTGTCTATTATCTTGCCCCTTTTCTTTTCTGAATAAATGTGATTAAAGTGAGGGTAAAAAGGGCCAAAATGTACCCAGCAGTTACCTAAGTCACAACATTTATTATGGATCTTTTTTGGTAAAACAAAACAATTAAATGTAAAAGTAAATTGTGAAGTAGTGGAGAGAAAAATCTGGAATAACGGAGCCGCCAGAAACTTGTTTTTGTTTTTTTAAAGCGATTGGCTGCAAACGTTTGATTTTTGTATAAATTCTATTTCAACTTCAAAATCAATCTATATTAGAAAACCAAATAGTGCCAAAATAGGGAGCTTTATTTAAAGATGTGGTGTAGTGGTTGTGCGGATTCGGATGTGGTGGATTACGGAGCTCTTAAAAAGCCAAAATACTCTACTTTAGCAATGTTTTCACTTTACTGTTTGTCCTCCTTTCCCTTCTTTTATTTCTATTTGACTCCTCAGTTTCTCCTTCCTCCTCCCACCTCCCCTCCTCTTTTTGCTAACTTAGTTTTATTGATATCTCCTCCACGACTTCCTGTTCAGTATATGGGTATTTTCCTTTTCCTCCCTCCCTATCCTCCCCTCTCTCACTCTCTATTCTCTTCTTCTTCTTCTTCTTCAGCAGCAGAATGCTGTCCCAGCTATCTCTGTTCTAGACTTGGTATGTTCTTCCTGTTAATGACGAGTATCCTCTCCTTGCCCTTACATCACTTCCTGTTTTCTGTCTGGGCTGCCCACCTGTTTCCTATCTGTCTCTCCCCACCCATCTGGACTACTGTCGTCTTTTCATTGGGGGTGGTTTCGGGGTTGGAGGCAGGGCCGGGCCATGATTAGCCTAAGAGCAGCCTGTCATGGAGGGGGGGCGTCCTGGGATGCTTGATGTTGATTGGCTGGGGAAGCTGTCCATCTCTTTGTCCACTCAAAACAACTGCTGGGGAGCGGCGAGTGAAGCTGCTGCTTAGATATGGTGAAATCCTGATGTTTCCAAATTATAAAGCCAACAGAAAATCAAACGCTTACGTGCTTCTAGGCTAGCAGAGCTGAGGTTGGTGTGGTTCTTGCAGTGATGTTTTGAGTGCATATTGAGTTGGCGCCTGCATGGCTGAATGCATCACAGGGGGCGTCCAGGTCCAAGCATGACAGTCCTGTGAGCCCCCATCGCTGCCTGCACTGGGCCATGCCATGATGTTGTGGTATCCATCCATCCATCCATCCATCCATCCATCCATCCATCCATCCATCCATCCGTCCGTCTGTGACCAGCTGAGCCTCTATATTTTGTCTTTTTAAAGGGTCTTTTCAACCAAACAGAATACTTATTTTCTCACTTGGTTATTTTCTCTTGTTGTCTGTCAGATAGATTTGATTTTATCAGTCCAGGTTTCAGATATCAATCTCCGACATTTCTGCCTCTAACATGTATTGTGTTACAGAAATGTTACAGACAGAAATGCTTCCATTCAAATTTTTTTATTTACCTCTTACATGAATGGAAAAATACATTTAAGATAAGTGAACAACAAAATGAACTTGTCTTTACTTTAAATCTGTTGACACACATTTGTGTGCTACCAACAAGGAGCAAAATCACACAAAGCAAACAAATTTCCTTATTTAATTTTTAAGAAAATATTATAAATATTCAACATCGTGTACAACAACCACAACACTGAAATGAACATTGAAAAATGAAAATTAGATTTAAAACTTAATGTGTTAAAAGAAGAAAAATACACTCAAAATGAAATCATTTAAAATGAATTTAAAAAGCCCACAATGAATACATAAAAGCTTACAAAATGCAACATTAAACGATATATACAAATCTTAAGTGATTTTGATATTTTGCACTTAATCCAAGTAGCTTAGTACAAAAAGATATTGTAATACATAAAAAATAAAACAAACTTAAAACATTTAGATTACAGACCCTAAACCAGTATGATTATTAGATTTTATTATAAATTCAAAATAAAAATCATCTCTCAGTATATTCTCAAAAGACTATCTCGATGTCCAAGTGTCTCCATTCGTCCCCATTAAAACTGTTACGAGTGAAAAATGTAGTTTTATTATTTAAGCACCACAATATTTCGTTTCCAACAACTGGAGTGGAGACAGAGAAATCATAACTGTGTCAAAATATGTAGTTTTGAAATTTGGTTGAACTGACCCTTTAACCACCATCCAGCTCAGAAAAAAGGTCTGTTTGTTTTGTTCATCCCGCTGGATTTATGTTGGGATGGTTTGTCATCAGTCCATTTCTGCAGCAGCCCACTGAGCTTACAGCCACTTGAGGTGCGCCTGATTTATTCTTCTTCTCCTGCTCAGCGGGACTTTTCACTGTTCTGTACAAAAACAAAGTCAAACACACCTGAAGTAGCTGCAGGAGGGTCTGTCTTTGTTTCTGTTGCCTTGTTCTGGTTGCTGTTGTTGTTGTCGGTGTCTGCATGTTCAGCAGTGTGTGTGCCTGCCTGTGCTGTGTGTTTGCAGTGCACACTGCTCCGCCCCTCTGGAGCAGTCCTGTGAAACAAAACAAACGACTACACAACATGTTATAACATTAGTGTCCAAGCAGTTGTACAGCGTCACTGGATGTAGAGATGTTGTAAGAGTAAGAGTTATAATTCATGTCGTACTAACTGTTTTCTTGTTTGCATGTGTGCCGTTTGGCATGTTGTTGCTGTGTGTGTGTGTGTGTGTGTGTGTGTGTGTGTGGTGTGCGTGTATGTGATCAGTTGCAGGACGAGGAGCGACGGCGTAAGCAGCAGCTGGAGGAGATTCGTAAGCGGGAGGCGGAGGAGCGACAAAAGCAGGAGGAGGAGAGGAGGTGGAGGGAGGAGGAGAGAGCCAAACGAGAGGCCGAGGAGAAGGTCGGTTTGTCTGTCCGTGACATTAGAGGAGAAATTATGTGTGGTTATTAATGAGTTAATGAAGAGAAAGTTCTGTAGGATGTTGTGATAATGTAGACCTGAGCCAGTCTGTTGATGGGATAAGAGATCATATCTTCAAAATATCCTTTCTTCATTTGTGTCCTTTATATTTGAGGCTGGAAAAGCCCCTAAACTAGTATTTCGACCATCATTCAACACTGCAGTGAAATCATCTGAAAGCCAAATCTGTTTTTACTGGTGGCACATTCTAAATATCAAATTATGTGCCCCAAACAAAGTAGATTAACCCCCACAGAGTTTGAATGAATTTAAAATAACCAGAAAATTGAGTTACACTGAAAAGTTCAGAATTGTACGGAATACACTTACTCACTTAAAAGAGACAGTCTGGCACTTACAACCACAACTTGTGGGCAGGCTGTCCAAAGTGGCCTGCCGTTTTAAGAAATTGTGATATGAATTGAAATATGCCAATTTTTGTAAGTAAAAATGTTTTTTAAATCTGTAATATCCCCAATTAATGACCAGCACCATTTTACGTCTTCACTAAACATAAAATAGGTCTCTGCTTTAGGCCTGTTCATTGAGTCTCATTCCAAGGTTGCTTGTATTTGAGGACCTGAGAAAGAGAGTAAACAATAAACAATGATGGCTTTAACTGAGCAACCAACCCAAAACGTTGCAGTTTGATGACTTGGAAATTATACTCCACAATTAGCTC
This sequence comes from Diplodus sargus, assembly GCA_903131615.1. NCBI lineage: Eukaryota > Metazoa > Chordata > Actinopteri > Spariformes > Sparidae > Diplodus > Diplodus sargus. The sequence continues at coordinate 420,657 of CAEMYA010000344.1, forward strand.
TCACTCTCTCCAGAGTGGCTCATCCCACCTTAAATTTCAGTTTTGCTCCTCCAAGAGAAAAAGACTGAGCACCTCTGTTGTAACATAATGTGTCAATGATTTATCTTTAAAGGTGCTGGTAGGTGGGTTTTGTAGCCATTGGGCAGAGCCAAGCGTTTCCCCTGTTTTTGTGCTAAGCTACGCTAACCAGCTGCTGCCTGTAACTTCATATTTACAGCAGAGAGATGAGAGTGGCATTGATCTTCTCATCTGATTCTTTGCAAGAAAGTGAGTAAGTGTATTTCCAAAGAGATCCAAATTCCTTTAGATTAACAGGCATTTTATCAGTTTAAATGGTATAATAAAATGTATAAATAAGTTTGTAAGGCTTTCATCCTCACTTTTATAACAAGGTTGTAATTAATGCAGTATTAAACACCTACATTATGTCGGTGACAGACTACATTTTTATGGCTCATATGGATTTAAAAAAATTAAAATAATGAATATTAGCCCCAAATTAGTGGTCCAACCTGAGGATGTACAGCGGCTTTAGAAAGTATTCAGATCCCTTTGCTTATTGCAGTTTACTGAGTGGTAGATTTAATGTAAAACCGATTCTTCTTTGGCAATAAATTCTGCACACCCTAATCCAGCCACCAGAGCTTTTTACTTGGAATATGAAAGGGACTGAATTCCTGAGGGAAAAAAGGTAGAACAAGTTATAGTTTTTGTGTTTTTGGTTTGTTGCTGCGGATTGTTGAATGATGCCCCCCAAAAATGTAGTAATACAGTAAAGTATCCAACAAGTGAGCGGATCTTAATACTGTCTGAAGCCGCTGAATATCCTGTATGCTGCAATGACTTGAGCTTTGTTTTTTGTTTCTTGTCTTTGGTCCAGGATAGTTAATTTATATAAAGAACTCTGCTAATTTAGAGTGGCTAAATGTTCCTACAATAGATGGAAAATATTTCAGATTTGACATAATTTTGTTCTTCAGAGGTTTTAAACGACCAGTAGTCTAATCCGGTGTCCACCCGTCCATCTCTGTCTTGTGTGTTAAATCAAACATACTCAGTGTTTTTATCATTGTGTTGTGTCCATCGACATCACCATGGTTACATTATTCTGGTGCATTTGTCCTGTGAAGTGCAGAGCACCGATCACACCACTGGTTGTTTAAAACTCAGAGAAAAGAATCTCACACAGCAAGTTTAACTTTAAGTGGAGTCGTTAAGACAGTTGGTAGTGATATACATTTTGTTTTTAAGATGTTCTGACTGTTAATCTAATGCTGTTTGTTTATTATAAAGATGTCCAACTGCATGTCCTCATCCTGTGCACCCCCACCCTATGTGATGTGTTGCTGTTGTCATGTTATCTGCTACCACCCACCTCAAGCATGGGACTCCATCGTGTTGTCGTTGTTGTCGTTGTGTGTCAGGAAGTTATTTCAGTTTTTTGGGGAAGCAGTTATGATTTCGTGAGGTTTTTTTAATTTGTATTTTATTTTATTTCTTTGTTACCATTTCCATCCAGCATTGCTCTAGAACACTGTGTTTAGGGAATGCCGCCCACCCTCCCACTTTTCCCAACAAACCACATGCTTTTACAATCAGTTCATGCACACACACACGCAGACACACTCAGAAATCTACACCCACCCACCTGCCTCATTCCCACCCTCATCCATACCGCACATATTCAGAAAACCCACTCATTCAGAACCCACACACCCACTAATCCCTCCCAGTTTCTTCAGATTCAACCATCAAAAGCAGCTCGGATACATCCACAGCACTACAGACCACTCGACTACACTCAGCCTCCGACACATGAAATGGACCCAAAAAAACGCGAAGATAATCTGACATCAGAAGCATCCAGATTGAGCACATGTGACCCGGAGCGGCTGGTCGAGCTCCAAACCAAGAAATCCAAACACATTCCTCCAGTGTAGATTCATGTGTAACATCACAGGCCCTCCCTGAAAGTGTAGATACTGGAGCTTAGCCACTGGAGACAGAAAAAACTGCCCACAAAACCATTTAGTGTACACAGAGAGAACCGAGGCACATACGGACACACAGTTAGTGCACACATGCACACAAATCCACGGTGAGGGGGAGGGCAGATGGTGGTAGACAGGGTGGCCCAGGAAGCAGCGCTGGTTTACTATTTGCAAGTTTTTAGGTGGTGTGGATCGGTCGAAGCAGGTTCTTCTTCCAGATTGTTGGAGCAGTCAGAGTAGATTTTGTTAGAAAAACAACATGTTTGACTTTGGCAGCGATGGAACAACAAAGTCCTGGCCTTATTTCTGCTGTTTAGACAGGATCAGAGCCAGTTTAGGAGAACCAGACAACTGCTGGATGTGGCAAACCAGGAGGGTTCAGTCCAGCTCAGGGGCGACATTTCTAAAACTGTTATTGGATTTATTCTGAAGCATAATCACAAGATTTTAAATGGAATGTAAATAGTTTCACAACCTTACACTTGGCAGTTAAAAGTTGTTTTAAGAGGCAAACGCAGAAGTGGTTCTGGTGTGATTTTCAGAGCAGCCTCCTCTTACAAATCAGAGAAAACAAGTTGAATCAATCATGAAGATGAAATGTGACTTGATTCATTGTATTTCATAATATTTGAAATAGTTTACTCATTAGTCAAAGAGTAGAACTACAAAACGTGAGATGTTTAATAATTTGTCAAGTAGGTAAACTGGATGTAAAAAGAGGGATTTGACTTGTTTGGCTTAAATTCATTTAAATCAAAAATCAACGGATTTATCTTTGAATAAAATAATGCAGCCAGAAATTAATCTTGTAATATTGCATCCGTTCAGACCTTTAAGAAAAGCAGAGACAAAACACAAATACAGAAATCTTTTCCCAAAAAGGGAAAGTCATTTAAGTCATCACTTAAACACACTTCAAGGACTATTTAACTGGGTGTAAAACAATGTTAGTGTTGGCTTATAATGACCTGCATAAGAAAACAAGACCATCGGAGAAAAGATTGGCTACTTCTATGTTTATTTTTTATTCTTAATGCCTGCCACCAGCTCTGATACCAGAAATGAAAAGCTTTTGTCATGGCTGGATGCTGAGGATGAATTTAGGAGGCTCAAAAACTGAATAAAGAAACTGCTCTGTATTCTGGTGGTACGCAGCGGAACATATGTTTATGTTAGCCTTAGTACCGAGCTTATTATGAAGACAAAACATTACTTTGTAATATGACTAACTTGAGCTTCAGCTCATCAAAATGACTATTACAGAGTAACAAAATCTGTTAGCTGTCGGCTACATGTAGGCTAACCTGAATGTCACTTCACCATTTTACAGTTAATAACCTTACACTGCCACAAATAGATACTTTGCCCACAGGGGGCTCCAGAACCAGTAAGTTAAATGTTGCAGCTTTAAGATGGAATTTGACTCCCACACCTTTTTCATAAATGAAGCCCCTGATCTTGGACCAGTGTAAATCCTTAGTGATGTGCTGCAGGTCTGTCAGCTGGTAGACATGCTGTATATTCTAAGGCAGCCCAGTTAGAGCAGGTGTGGTTAGTCCCAGGAGAATGTTGTTAGACTGATGTGGTTTTACTTGTAGTAGAAGAGTTGTTGTAGGTGAATAGGTCCCCAGTTGTATATGTAGCTGATTAGCCAGTTAATGTCCATTACTGAGGTGAGAGCCAATGAGAGTGGAGCTTACTAACAGGTTGTCCCTCCCCTAGAGGAGACAGGAGGAGGAGTACTACACTCGCCTGGAAGCAGAGCGGCGCCGGCAGCACGAGGAGGCCGAGAGAAAGCTGCTGACGCCTGATGAGCCGGCCGGTCTGTATCGGCCCCCGCTGCCCCGGGATTACCAACCCCCTGCCCCCCACAACCCTACTAACACCCCCCCGCCCCCCCCACAGAGAAACACCTCCTACCTCAAAACCCAGGTCACGTCCCCCGACACGCTCTACACCGCCAAGTTTGTCTCCTATGCGGGCGACGAGGACGAAGACGAGGACGCAGGGAGTGGCGGCGGCGGCAGCCAATCAGGTCAGGTGAAGCTGTCGGCGACCCGGAAGTCGTATGGCGACCTCCCGGCCTCTGCCTACTCTAATCACAAGCCTCAGCCGCCGCCCACTGCGCGCAAGCCCCGCCCCGTTTCTGACGGCATCTTCCTGTCTGGCTCGTTCCAGCCGCCATTCAACAACTCCAACAGTACAGGCCCCCCCCTTCCTGCCAAACCCAGCTCCATCCCCCCCGGAGGCTATAAAGGTAGACCCAGAGAGAGAGGAGAGAGGAGTCAGGCTCGCCACAGCGCCCTCCACAGCTCCCGTGCCTCCCTCTCACTCACTCATTCTTCATTTTTACCTTCATAGTTTAGTTTGTCTTTATTTTTACTTGTTTTTCAGTAGAGAGGTCCTCTGCCTTTTTCATTTTCCACCGTCTACTTTTTCCTTCTTTTACGTGTTTGTCCGAATTTTTTTTGTCGTCAATCAGTCCCTCCGTTCATCACTTTATGTTTTTATATGTGGAAATTTTCCTCCCTCTCCTCAAAACGAATCAGACTGTACTTGTTTTGTATTTTTATTTATGTTGGTTTGTTAAAACACCTTCTCCTGTCCCCGGTAATTTTTCTCGTCTTCCTCCAATCACCACTCCCCCCCACACACACACAAACCTTCGATCAGCACAAACGAAACAGAAAAAGCAATCGATAATCACGCCACCACTTTTTGCTGCAGATTGAGACCCATCAGAGCCAATCATAGTACTGTTGGTGTTGTCGCTCGCCGCCTCTTTTGTGTCTGGTTTGTTGCTGCTTGGGATCGGGGGGGCGTGGCCAGCCGTCAGTCTGCCCGCCCCCTTCCTGCGCCGTGGCTCTGCTTAGCGGTGTTGGCTTTAAAGGGAAGGAGACACACCATTGGCTTTACACACCTCATCAATCGCCTGATTAAAAACCAATCAGCTCTCATTTCATCACACGCAAAAATGCACACAGAAGCAGTGTGTTGAGTGAGAGGCCTCGTCTGTCTGTGGATGTTTCAAAAGCTTCTCATGGATCAAACGTTTCAAGCTTCTGTTACTCGGCCGCTCCGTGCAGTAGCCATCCATTACAGCTGCTTATGTTCAGGATATTAAAGGTCACATCTGGGCCATAGTTCCCCCTTAAAGAAACGTATTTATCGCAAGGTTAAAAGGAGTCTTTCTTAACATAGATCAGATATTAAACAGCCGCTTTTCTTGGTTTATCCATCTCAAATATTATGTCAAGATAAGCATCGCAGCTTTTCTCTAAAAGGCCTCATTGTTGGAAAGGGATATCCAACAGTAGACGGGTCAAACTGCAGTCAGTTGGCAGCTGGCAAGACATTTTTGCTCCCAGAATATCCCTCCATGATTTATACCCCTGACACACTGCCTTTGTTCAAAATTACTCAAAGAGATAAAAGTGATGAAATTCATCCTGTATGACTTTCGGCTGTTTTTTTGAGGTACATGCCAAAAAACACTGGACTGTCAGTTTTGAAGAAGATTAATGTTATATGTGTAACTTATGGTTTTCATCAAAGTTCCCAAGATGAATTTAATAATACTAATGATAATAATAAACTTTATTTATATAGTTTTTAATGAAGTGCTTTACAATGAAAATAAAACTAGACATTTCAGTTAAAATAAAAATACTAGAGCAAAGGACAAGATCACATTTAAAGATATAAAAAACAGAGTAAGATCATGTTTCAAACATTTTCAAAATCTTGCACAAAAAGAAACAGTTGTGCCTTGTTTTGATCAAGACCTGAAACGTCTGTAAGCAGATGAGAGACAACATAAGAAACAACCAGTAAAAAACATATTTCTGCTCTACAAAATGTTCATATTTTTTCAGACATCTTTCTTTTTGCTTTCAAGAAAACATTTCTTTATTTAAAAAAAACAGCAAAAAAGATTAAGGGGATTTGATCCTCTAAACTCCTTTGGCAGCGACTGAAATATGTCCAAAAGGATCAAAAACTATAAAAACCCAAGAACAGAATTTCTTGGCAGACTCTTTTTTTGTGTCTTTAAAATCTTCCCAATTTTAGACAATTTTTAAGCAAATTTTATATAAACACTTAACATTCAGGACCTTTTTCTTCTTTTGTTAAAAGAACACGTTTATAATTGTCAAAGTAAAGTCATGAAAAAAAAGAATTATTTTGGTATCTGCAGACAAACTCATGTCCGGTATCGGTGCTGCCAGCAGACGTCATGTTGAGGCGCCCGCAGCGCCCTCACTGTCCGTCATGAAGCTCTTCACGTCTAACAGTTTGAACAGCCACAGACAAACAGAAATCCGAGTGCAGCACAGTCTGAACGCCATCACTGCCTGAGGTCCAGGAAACGGCTGCTGCACCTTCAAAATAAACCTCCACCACCTCTGCTGCTTATTGAAAACTCATCCAAGACCTCACGGAGAACTTTGTGTTGCATTTTTTACTCCAATCAGTAAAAACATCCCACTAACGCCCCACTACCTACCTACCTGCCCCAGACACCTCCCCCTCCACCCACCTCCCCCACCTCCCTCATGAAATAAATCAAATCTGCATGTTCGCACACACACATGCATCATAAACACACACACACACACACACTGCACTTTGGCTGCCAGCAGCTCACCCAGTTAACCGGCTTGATGTCTATTGCTTTTTACTGCCTGTGCGTAGCTTCCACCAGGCTGCTCCGCGCTCTCTTTATTGGTCTCTTATTCTTTGCTTCCTCCTCACTCTGCCTGTC
>CAEMYA010000344.1:427832-438001 GCA_903131615.1 Diplodus sargus
TCCGCGCTCTCTTTATTGGTCTCTTATTCTTTGCTTCCTCCTCCTCACTCTGCCTGTCTCTGTTCGTCTGTCTGTTCATTTCCCAAAGTGCTTAATTTGACTCCCTGTACGTGCTGTGTCGTCTGCCTTGTTTTCTTTTCGGCTCTCTCAGCTGATCCTTCATCTCGCCTGTCAGTCTGTGTCTCTGCTGTCTAACGCTGCAGCTTTACTAAACCTGACTACAACTCCCACAGGGCATTGCGGCAGGTTCAGGTGACCCCGAGCGGCACCTGAGTCTCTGGCGTCCCTGACATACAGAGTCTACAAATGTATTGAATGGTTTGATCGGCTGGCAGCTCCAAAAAGCCCCGGGTCAGGCTTTGATGAAAGATGTGGCCTCAGATATTTTCATTTTTTAATCAGAATGAAACTACGAGAAAAACACGACTGACGCCAGAGAAAGCTACAAATTCAATCATCCCCAGAGACGGATGTTCTAACAAAACTGTGTATTGGTGCAGAAAAACAAGAACAATGACTTTTTTTTAGCCGCCACTGGCCTCCAAGATAACTGAACCAGGGTGGAAGAAAAACACTCACAATCTTTGAGAATCCTTGAAAAGCCAGTGGACGACTTCTTAGTGAATCTTGAGAATTTTCGCAGCGCCAGAAGTATAATTTTCATCTCTTTTGGCTCCACAGAGGAATGTAACTGGCCTTCGACGAGGGTTGTTTCCCTGTGGTTACTTTGTTCTCTGCCAGTTTGTGTTCATGTGGTTTGAGGCTGAAGTGGGGACCCGGCTTGATCCCGACCCAAACTACACTCCAGATCTCATCTCTCTGCTTTAGTGCTGTAAATCCCATAGTGAGGGGCCTCGGAGCTGCCAGCTGGACGGATCCAACTGGGTTCACACCCCGTCACTGTGTCTGCATCTGAACTGTACCAACCTCCCCCACCGCCACCGCGCCATCTCATCGAAAACAAAAGACCAACATGCATTTGGAATGCAAGTCGAGTTACGACTGGATGCTTAACGTCTCAGTCCAGGGTTGTTTCTGGGTCAATACCTGCTGTCTGGTAGGATTCAACCACTGATTTCAATTAGAGAGAAGAACTTTATTCTACTGTTGTGCCACAAAGAGAGTCTGCAGGGTTTTATTCTCTACATTTAAACACATATTAGCAGTGTTTTAGCAAGTGGAATGACAAGTGGTCACGGTGCTCCATGGGTTGTGCTTCTATGGTTGTATTTTTACACACTTTGAAGTGTCACATTAGAAGCGTTAGGGAAAGAGAAAGAGAAAAGTTTTCAGGCACACTTTCGGTGTTTTCTGGCTTTTTTCAAGGACGAGTGAATGCAATCCATGAAAAGACCTTTTCAGAATTAGTTTTAACACAGCGAACATTCAACTTGTGTAACTGATCAGCTGTCTCCACGGCGATAGAGCAAAAAAGTGATTAGATGGAAGCAGCTGTTGTAGATTTGTGACTTTTCATTGGCTTTGTTGACAATTACAGAGACCAAGAATATCTCCGGTCTTGAACCAGCAGGTAGAAATGATCCTTTTTCTTTCCTGCTGAAATAAAAACCTGCAGACTTCTGGGTCACATATTTGTGAGGCGTCTCACTTGAGCCTGGACGTTGGTGGAGTTTGGAAAGACACAGGGACACATGTGCCAACTGTTTAATGTCCATTTTGGGAGTCAAAGGTCGGGGTCACCCTCCTGTGTCACAGTGGATAGGTTTTTTATACGGGAGCTTTTATCTTCACAACCTGGCTTCAACTAAACACAAGTAAATCTGTCGGAAGTAAAATAATAAGTATTAAGAAAAGTCATACATGTTTGATGGTGACCTCGGCCTCAGACCCCACCCACACTTCCACAGACCATTATGCTGCTTTGGAATGGCCCTTTAACAGCTTTTTAACGCTCTCTCCCTCTCTTTTCTCGGCTCGCTGCTCTCCTTTAATGAGATCTGATATTTTCTGCCTAACGCTTCTTCAGAACCCGTTCCCTCTCTTCCCTCCTTCTGCTCAGGCTGGTCTGTGGGAAATGAATTGACGTCGAGTGGAGAGGCTGCTGGGTAAAGGCGACAGAGGTCTCTGGTCAATAATCGATGCTGTTACGGGAGATGATGGGAGTTTTTGAAGGTGCCTCTGTGGTTTCAAACTGCCGGTAATTCCCTCTAAGTTGTGGAAGTAAAGGGACCAGAGACCACTACAGCCGTCACCCAGCAGCTTCTGTCTCACATGTTTTCGGATGACAAAATGTGTACATGAACGATGCTGACTCATATCTCACTGCTCTGTCTGTCTGCTGTGTGGCTTCTGAACGTCGGACAGGATTTAACTCGTACACTGGAAACTCAGCTGGAGTTGTAGGTTCAGGAGAGGTCTACAAGGACCCGCGAGACAAATGGACGAAGAGGTGAGCTCTCTTTGTATTTCTGTTTCAACAAATTCACACGAAATGCCAGTTTCTGTAATAGTAGACCAAACCTGTGTAGCCAGGAGCTCCTGGTGTGCGGTGTCGCTCACCTGGCTTTGTAGAAAAAGGTGAATCCCAGTTAGCAACCGGTACTGTGAACATGATATCTCAGGAATGCGTTGAGGGAATTACTTCAAATCTGGCTCCATCGTCCTCTTGGACTCGAGGCTGAACGGATTAGATTCTGGTGGTCAAAGGTCACTGTGACCTCAAAAATGTGTTTTCAGCCCAAACCCAAGAATGAATCCGCTAATGATGACAAATGTCTGCGTAATGTCCTGCAAAAACAACATCCTGGCCAACATACGACACCATAACTCAGGAACAGAAGGGGAGATGGTGAACATGTTTCACATTTGGTCGGACACTGAACCTGTGACATTAATCTTGGGAACTTCCACGTTCCACATCAACGTTCAAGAATTTGTAGCTTCTTCGCATTTGATCAGAATCGGCTTTATTGGCCAAACACGTGAACACTTAACTTACACATGAACTGACATACAGTAGCAGACAGGAGCAGTCGAGCACAAGTTAATTTATTTAGCTGATTTTGAGCATCAGTTGATTGTTGTGTTTCCATGTGAAGAAGCTCCTCTGAAAAAAACAAATAATGTCCAAGTGAAGACGGCATGTTTCTCACTGGAGACTATTCACTGGAATCATATATGTCAGTGTACTGATGACTTCCATTTCACCACAACGACCCTTCAAAGTCAACTATAAGTCATACAACTGTGAGGTGGTAGTTTTAGTTATGTTTTATTTAGAGTCCTGCCATTCTTAAGATGAGATGCACCTTTATTGATCACCTGTGGGAGAAATTTAGTTGACCGGCTTTACAAGGAACAAACACTGTGTAAGAATATCAAAAAGTACCAGCATAGGTAGAAGACTAAGAGAGCGATAAAATAGAGTAAAATTAAAACATAGGCAACTGAATAAGATACAGAAGAATAGAAGGGCTTGTTTTATCTGCTGGTTTCACAGTAAAGGACAGAAAACAAATGTTTTTGAGATTTGCAAAGATCGTTGAGGTCAACAGCATCTTAAACTACTCTTAGAGGAAGTACACGTTGTTGGTTTGAGAAAGAATTAAGTGTATTTTAATTTTAAGTGTGGTGTTGGTACTTCTACTTATGTAAAGAATCTGAATACTTTCTTCATCAGCTGTTATCATTTTTGGGCTTTTGTACAACTTTGTGTATTTTTCGGATATTTATATTGATTTATGTATGTATTTACTATTAGTTTCACATGTTTCTCTTTTCATGTGAGTGTATTTATAGACCCAGGTGACAAGCTGGCACATGATGGTTCTATTGAATTAAATACTGGGTACAAAAGAATAGAACAAATTAATTTCTTGTAAAGTAAACATCATTTTAGATTAGAGAAATATAAATAAATGACTTTTGCAGGTCCTTAAAAAATCTTAAAATACACATAACTCTTTTAAAAGCCTTAAAGTCATTTAAGTGTTGTAATATTAGATATTTGAGGCCTTAATTGCCACAAACATTTGATCTCATTTTAATTTATCCATCTTTTAATTTAGTTTGGTCAAAATTAGTGTGTGTGTGTGTGTGTGTTTTGCAGTCAGGAGCAGGAGAACTCGATCCCCAGCGGCGCTCCAGAGAGTCTGACCTTCAAGGAGCGCCAGCGTCTCTTCTCTCAGGGGAAGGAGGTTTCCAACAAGGTCAAAGCTTCGCGCAAACTCATGGAGCTGGAGAACGAGCTCAACACCAAGTAGACCCGAGCCGTTCGCCTCCCAGTGCCACCTTTTTTTGCGGTGATGTTGCCTCCCGACGACATCACCGCAGTAACGCTAAGGTGCTCCTGGGGGAAAACATCGGATGGAGATAGCCGGCGCTCGCTTCCCTACCACTGACCGTCTCCTCCTGTTTGTGTTTTTTTCCCCCCTTTCTTTTTTTATTTTAATCATTGAATAACTGGACCATTCACTTTTTGACGTAGCTATATCGTTGCAATAGGAGAGACATTTATGGCTTAAAACTTTCTTCCCCCTCGTTAAGGTCTGTCAAAGATATATAATGATAAAGCACTGTAAAAAAGTTTTAATTGTATCTAGTGAGAAATTGAGAATCACAGGACAAAGGGGGATATATTTTTGTTTATAAAATGGTTCTTGGGGCGAGGGATGGAGAGAAGTTTGTTGTCATTTTAATTTTTTTTTTTAAATAGCTCACTGAAATATGAACAATTTTATGCTCTTTTTGTGCATCCTGATGTTTTCACACTTAATTTTTTCTTGCCAGCAGAAATGCCCACGTTTGAGCTCCAGACCAATCTTTATTTTTATTTTCTTGTTGTTTTTTTTGTTTTTTTTAATTCAATTCTCAGTGAGTGGAAACACTGTTATTTCATTCCGTAGCAGGAAAGCATGGGATTTTTCTTTCTTTTTTTTTGTGATGTTTTAGATAAACTCTGAAAGGTTCTCCAGAGGAGGACCGAACAGTCCAGAGAAGGATCTTTAAGTGCACAACATTACTGTAAATATTCGGGTCCACAACTGTCTCACTCTTTTACTACTGTAGAAACCTGCCAGGCTACTAAAAACTGCAAAACTAATGTGATTGAATAGATAATCCAACAGGACGTTCTGCTAAAACTGGACTGTGTCCCCGCTGCCCCTCACTGTCAGTGGAGTCAAGTTTTTAAATGTTTCGCCCCAATCTGAGGTATCTTTAATTTTACTTTGTTTTAAATCTAATAGTCATTTTTTTGAAGAGTTGTGTGAAATTCATTTGATTGATTGTTTGCTAAATTCAAGCCGGAAAAAGGATTTCTTTCACTCACAATGTGATTAATGTTGGTTTTCATGATAGAAAAAAATAAATTAAAACTACTCCTTGAGTCCTTGTTTGCTTCTCAGATAATTATTTCAAACCTTGTGGGAAAAAAAAAACATACTTGCACAAAAACTTGTTTTTAGTATTAAAATATGTATCTGCAAACTGTTCTGAGGAGTGGATTACATTTGGGACCACTCGCACTGTGGTGATGATCCATGTTTTTCTGCATTAGAGACTGAAAAGTGTTCTGTTTTTACACCAGCTGTGGTTTCGGGGCGATCCAGATGTTTTTTTGTTTTTTTAGGACTGGATTCAGGGTGACAGAATCGTGATTGTACAGATATATATACACACAATTTCCATGATCACATTCACCACCACTGCTGCTGTGCTGATGTAGAAAAGGAACGCACTTCAAACCCCCGGTGTGAAAAAAACAAAAATCAAAAAAACACGATTTTAAAACTAGTGATGTTTCAAATGTATTTCTCTTCTGCAGTTTGTCTGAGTGACTCCATCCTGTGTGTGGATTTATTTTTATTTTTCTCTCCAGGAGCCTCCACTAAAACTGATTCTACAAGATAAGATGCTGTTATTATTACTGACCTGTAAAAACACTACAGACGTGTCTCCTCTCCCCCCACAACGACGACAACAACAACAACAACTACTACTACTACTACTCCTTTCTAGGTTTCAAAATGAACTGAATCATTTAAATGGTTTCATGTTTAGCCTTTTGTAAATCATTAATAAATACAGATTTTTCAACAGTGTGGGCTGGAAGTGTGGTCTTTTGTCAATGCGATAAAAGTGTACGTTGATCTGATCTGTGCATTGGTGATTTCATGCAGACGTTTTTTGTCGACATAATGGAAGGGGCAGCTCACTTTGACTGAGTACCCTCAGCAAAGCATTTGGAGCTATGCTATTCCCAAGAATGTATTTGTGACATTTTGTTTCTCTTTGCTTGTTTGCACAACTGGTAACTTGTATCAAAGATGTATTCAATGGCAACATTTTAGTAATTTATGCAAAAATTAACTCATTTCTCTGGATGTTTGTTTGTTTGTGACACAGAGTTTTTTAGTTTTCCATCCATGTGGAAAACAACTAAACTTCAATGTAAACAGGCAACAAGTACTGGTTGCACTCTTGTTAAAGGATGCATGCGTCCAACGGCAGAGCCAGATTCAACACTTCCTCCGAAACGATCCTGGCTCAACAGCGCTCTCCAGAGGTGAAACACAAACAGGAATTTCTGTAGAATTTAATAGATGTTTGTCATTGTTTCAAAAACAAGGGCAGTGAAATGTGCATTTCACTGCCTGTGGGAAGAAACTGTTCTTCAGTCTGTAGACCTATATCTCTTCCCACAGGGTAATGTGGATTTTTGCACTAACCTGCAGTAATGTCACTTTTTATGCACCCACAAGAAATAATGCTATACTACATACTTATTTTTATCATTTATCTCGAAAACATAATTAACAGGGTTGAGTGCTCTGCAGAAACAAGTATAACTTAACTTGTCAGCTTCCATGCTGATGCTGAAGATGTAAAGCATCAATAATAACTACACAATGGGGACAACTCCTTTGCCTCATTATATTTGTGTTATTCGTGAAAATGTCAGCAGAAGACTTGCTCTGGACTGGACTTGAACCCGCGCCGCTGCGGTAAAACGGGACACTTGAAAGATGTAGTAACAAACAAATATAACTAAAGATCAAATTTCGAAGGCTGGATTATCTGCCATCAACGTCTTAAGTGAATTCGATGTCTTTGTATTTGTATTACTTATCGTCGGATGTTTCGTATTTAAACGCGTCCCTAAGAATTTGTTTTTACCTTTGACCCGGAACTGAACGCCCGCATGTTGCGCCCACGTTTTTACACATTAAAATACGTTCAACACTCGTTAAACCTAATAGTTCTGATGTTTGTTTTAATGCAGCCAGCAACATCTATACGTATCTTTATAATAATGGAAGGAGCTTAACGTTGATATTGTCACGTGTGTCACCGTACTAAAATGAATGGTGTAAGCCTCAACTTCCTCCTCAGAGTTCCGCACCGTGACAGAGATTGGAATGTTGCGTCATCCGCAGCATACAACGTCAGGATGGCCGAGCGGTCTAAGGCGCTGCGTTCAGGTCGCAGTCTCCCCTGGAGGCGTGGGTTCGAATCCCACTTCTGACAACAACCTTTTCATTGACATACAGATAAGTAATTCCAACTGACTTCTCTCAGCTAAGAACTTGGGTGTTTGCTCTTCACAAGAACATATTGACATTTCGTTTCTCTCTGCTTGTTTGCATACCTGATAACTTGGATCGCATATATATGTATTTTCTGCCAACATTTCAGTCGTTTATGCAAAAATTACCAAGATGGCTCTCTGGAAAGCAGAAATGAAATCAAGGGTTTCTGTTAGGATTATCTGAAGGGATGTGGTTCTGTTTGTGATCCCTCCATTTACACAAACAACACATCAAGAGAGATATCTCTACATTACTCGACATATTGGGATATGGATGCATATGTACATGGATATGGAATAAAAGTCAGATTAAATGTGTCGCATTATTTTCATGGAAGAAAAGCAGTCACACAACACAGAATAAATATTCAGATATGTCACACAGTAAACAGTCAAGTGAAACACTAAAATATCCCAATATCCGAGACAGAGTAGTCTACTTAGATTTCAACTTGGAAAGTAATGACAGCCAAAAAGGCGATGCTGATTTTTAATTTGTATTATTAGAACGGCCCTTACTGTTCTTTAGAGTACTTTTAGTTTTCCATCCACAGAGTAAACGACTAAACTTCATCGTAAATGGGCAACAAATACTGGTTGCCCACTTGTTAAAGGATGCATGTTAAGCGTCCAACACTTCCTCTGAAACAATCCTGGCCCAACAACCTAACCCTAACCCTAACCCTCCAGAGGTGAAACAATACAAAATCCACATTAAGTCCTGATGCGACCCCAACAGAAATTGCAGTTTAATATGCCCTATGCGTCAGTTTTTAGCTGCACACAAGGAATAATAGTATTCTCCATTTCAGTTTTCCAACAGCCATCATGAACCCAGCAGTTAAAAGAACAAAATCATATGAGAGCACAATAAGTATCAAATTTCTTGTTGTATCCAACACAATTTATGTATTAAGTGTGAAAGGTTCCAACTAAACCGTCAGAAGCATTAAACAAGTATTACCTTCTTTTTTTATTTATCTTGAAAAAAATATTTTTCACAAAAACTGAAAGTTAACAAAGACCTATTTACAAATGTCTTTTAAAAGCTTGATACCCAAAAAATTAATTACAATTTCTGCCTGTCAACTTTATATTTATCTCTCTTCATCATAACAAAAAATGCAGGTCTTAATGTCCGATTTTTTTCAAGCATAAAGCGCGCTTAACTGTTTAAAACAGATACACAAAATGAACTGAACATCCATCAACACATGTAACTTATTAATGTAACGACCTAATCTGAGGTGAACACCTCATTTAAATCAGAAGAGAAGACTGAAAATATTTAACTGTTCATGAATGCAGATTTCTGTGCTCCAACAAATTGACATTGTGCTGTTGACTTCATTAAACTTCAGGAAGGTACACGATGTAAGTCAACAAAACAAAATAAAACATTTCCTCCAATACAAGTAAGTTTACATGCTAACATTTTAAGTAGTACTTCTGGTTTGAAGCGCAAATCACATACATATGTTGAGCAGCAGCTCTCACTCTCAAACTGTTGAGTTTCAATGTTCAGTCAAAACATCTTACAATCAGCATGTCACTTGGTTTAAGAATACGCTGGGTTATCAGGAATCGATGCTAACTTACAGCAGGGCCACGCTGCACATTTTAGAGATTCAAACCCACTGTCATCACATCAGAAAACCTGAGACAGAAGAAAAAAAAAACAAAGTCAAACAACTGTACATACCTGCCTGCAATTTTCCAAATTAAGCTGTGGAGTTTAAAGTTGATCAAAACTATGATTGAATGAGTATTTGGTACTTTCTCTAAACAGGTGACTTGTCAGTATCCATGCTGAAGGAAAATCCTCATTGGGTAGCAAATGTCCTTTTAACTCAATTAATTTCTTCATTCACATTTATATAAAACATGTTCTGTAAATACTTCTCTTACTGTTGTGATTAAAGGAAACCAGCCCTACATTTTGAACACAGTGGAAGCCAGTGACTAGCAGTTTGAAGTGATCAACATAAAGAAATGTGTCTGTCTCTATTTTTCTTACAGTGATTAGATTCAGATGCAACGCTGAGTGGCATCTCTTCATCAGGAGACTCAACAGAAGGATCGGACTTCTTGTCTGAAGCTTCATCTTCCCGATCACACTCTTCCTCACTTTCAGGGCAAGATAGAGCAGTTTTACAGGAGCTCTGTTCCTGGAACCTGAATGTATCAGACATAAGATCACATATTGTTCTGTTTCCTGTCCCTGCAGCAAAAAAATGACTTTTATTCTCATATCCCCTAATGAAAAATATAACGTTTAAAGATTTAATATCTTAAATTAATGCTTTATTTCCTTTTGAAGAAGTCACTGCTGCAGTTTACAGTGCTAGAGCGTCCTCTGGTGGTGAGAAGAGCCAATATCATGATTTTGGTATTAAAAACTTAAAGGAGTCATCACCCGGAAATCGCAATTTCTCTTGTTAAAACATGCATATTGTCGTTGGACCTCAGTTGAAACTTGCCTGAAAAGCTGGAATTTGAAAGTGGCTCAGTTTTTTCGCTTTGGCTCTTTTTCCAAACAGGAATAGCGCACAAGGGTGCGCATTCCTAAAGCACGAGATTTTGACTCTGCTCCTGTGGTGACGTTACCACAGGAGGCTAC
>CAEMYA010000344.1:438200-451043 GCA_903131615.1 Diplodus sargus
TTGTTGTGAAGCTCCAGAAATGTTTTGATGATTTCATAAGACTTTCCATTGGCATTAAAGCAAATGGATAATGACAGAATTTTAATTTTGCAAGTAGGGCTTATGCAACGTGGAGGATGTAAGCAGTTCTACCGCCATGCTTGACCACTTGAAGCATGGGAGTAACACTTCCTGGTCCAAGTGTGTGAAGTGTTAGGAACCTCTAATGGTCAGTTTGCTGAAAGATGAAGCTGCTATGTTATGCAACTGGCATGCTGGTCCTACTAGTGATTGTCTGTCCTAATCGACAGACTAATAATGACAGTAAACAATCACAATGAGGCAGATCATTGCTGTGTTTTTAAACTGGGGACAAGACCGAATCGAACTGAAAGTGAAACTTAACACTACACAGAGAAATTTCTGTTGTGTTCCCTCCGTACTATTTATCCATGCTAAATAACATGCCCCGCTACTGACCCATTTTAGTCTGCTTATGATCTCTGGTCATGTCTCTACCACAGTCCGTTAAACATGTCAGTCCAAAAGTGATCATCGGCATCCACAATGTGTTTCAATTGGTGCACAAAGCCAAATTAAGTGAAGACACCAATCACATTACAATCCACTGTGGCTTCAGTTATAGTCTGATCGGCAGTTTGCTTGATTGGCCACCAGATCGTGACAACAGGCTGCGTTTCTCCAAAAATTGAGTCAACATCATCTTTTTGCAGTACCCCCTGCAGTATGCACCATCGCAGCCAAAACGGATTATTTATTATTATTTATTAAATGAATCTGAGTTTTCACTCGACACCGAATGCAATGATAAGTCATGTTTACTTTTTACATATTTAAAATATTTAGATTTACTTATTTATTTGTAAATGACATGTTTTAAAATGTTATTTGGGGTAACTTTGTGGTTATATTAAATTGAGTAATAAAAAAATAATAGATTAATCGAAAAAAAATACTTGTTAGGTAAGGCCCTAATGCAAAGTGATAAGAGCATACCTCAGTCCTAGCATGATGTCGATGTAACTGGCGTGTCCAGCATCCACCAACTCCTTGGCAACATGAATGTCATCAACCAGAATGTCCACCTTCCAGTGTGTGTTTGACACAAACTCTCTGAAGAAGATCTGGAGGTTCCTCTGGTACAAACACTGCTGGAAGAAGACTGCGGCTTCATCGGTCCACTGTCCATCTGCTCTTATTGGCTTCACCCCTCTCAGGATGCATGGGTATGTCACTTTTGGCAGGTTCATTATCTCCACTGGAAGCTTTCTAAGGTTAGAGCAGTTTTCATACTGTATGCATTCATAAAGGCCATAATCCACCAGGTTTAGGACCGTTGTGGTGTTGGAGTGAACGATTTCTGCCCTGCACCATTTGTTCTTGGTGTCTGATTTCAACAGGCAGCAGGTGCCAGGGACAAGATGGGCTTCAGGAAGAGGAGACAACTGCTTAGACAGGTCATCCAACATTATAGACACTTTGGTCATGACGAGAAGCGAGTCCTCCATAACAACACAGAACTCAAAGGGAGTTGTCACTGCAGCAGCAAAGCCAGAGTACGCTTTGTCTATATCAACAGGAGCAAAGACAAGCTGCTGAGGCTGGCTTGTCTCAGAGATGGATTTCCGGTCTGCTTTCTCATGTCGGGTTTCAGCAGGTGATGGGTTCATCTCTTCATTCTGCTGCAGAGAGGCTGCGATTTGATGTTTGAGGAACAGTCTGTTTGTGATCATCTCAACCTTCCAAAGCTTTTCAGCTTCTGAATAACACACAAACACCAGCTTGACTTCATTGCCTATCATTGGTTTGAGAGTTTCACACCACACATTGTGAGCACCCTCTTCCTCACTGAAACTAAAGCAGTTTGCGTCACACAAAACTGCAAGGTTTGGGATTTTTCTAATGTTACTGCACTGTTGTCTAATTGAGCAAATTGGAATTTCTTTGACTGATCCATGATCCATGAGACGAACCTGGCATTTTCCATGGTGTACATGTTGAACAACAGCCCTGTGCCACTGCTTGTCCCTGTGTGCCTGAACTAAGCACTTGAGGTCTTGTTTGACATCCTTTTCAGCCACCATCTCGCACTTGTGCAGGTTGTCAGCTATGTCATTTTCCAATGCTGAAAATAGTTCACTGGTCCTATTTAGTCTGACGTAAAAGCTACCGTTATTGAGCACAGACAGAATTGTACAGTTCTCTGTGTCTTTAGCTTGAATGGTCGTAGGTATGATTGTATCTGCACAATCACGCTTTTCTTTGACAGAGTATTTCACAGTTTTCCTTTCATTCTTTATAGAAGCGTCCATGTTTCTGGCAACAGTTCTTCTACGGCCCCAGCGGGTTAGTGTGCGTTTGGGCAACAGTGTGGCAGGTAGTGGTTTGAGCACAACATTTTTACCATCAGCAATAGGATATTTTCTTTTGGATTTAGACATTTCATTTTCACTCACTTCCTTTCTCTGGTAATTCTGTTCACAGGATCTCACTCCCTTTTCGATTGCAGGTGAACTCGCAAGAGCTTCCTCTTCCTTTTTGGTGCCCATGCCTCTTTCAACAGCAGCTTCAAGTAATGGTGGAAGACCATGTGCTCCACCAAGAATCTCAACCTTGACTTCCCAATGACTATCATACTGACGGACAAAATCTACCATGAGAGGCTGCCCCATTACAGCATCAGTAAAAGATGCATCATTTTGATATGTGCTTGTGTCCAACAGGGAGCATGGTATGCTAAATCTTGGCTGTGAGAGATACTCCTTTGGAATGGCATAGATCTTCTCCTTCCCCATGACTGCGGAGTTGCCATAATCCACAAACTCAACTCTGAAACACGAACTTCCTTCACAGTCAATCACCATGGAACGATAAAGAGCGCCGTCTTCCTCATACTCAGCCAGCACAAGGTCATTGATTCTCACAGGTTTGGTAGTCTTTATGGAATCTCCAAAGTTACCCGAGTTGAGATCTTCGGCCATTTTCAAAATGGCTGCTTCATCCTCTGACAGCTGAAGGAAAAAACTGTTGATCGAGTCGATGTGGGAGACAAAACACAATGCCCTCGAACCTTTAGTCACTTTCATGTCCAGCAAACATGAAAGCTGAGAGATCTCCATTTTCTCTGTACATTGTGGTCGCTCTGACTTCGTGTTTGTGTCCCGGTACTCTCTTGGTTGTTTTACTGGAGAGTTTTTCTGAGGTTTTTCATGGACACAGCTCTTTGTATTGGCCTCATTTGTGTCACGGTACCATCTCTGCTGTTTTACCAGAGAGTTTTTGGGAGGTTTTTCAGGGACATAGCTCTTTGCATTGTTCTTATTTTGCTGCTGTTCTTTTGAATTCTGACCCTTTTTTCGTGTTTCACTACCAACTTGAGTCCTCCATTGGTTTTTTGATGTGGCAGAATTTGGAGAATGCCCTTGCGGCTGACTCCTGCTCTTGACTGAAATTTTTGTGTTTCTTGTGCTGACAGTTTCAGGTTTCTTTCTCATGCTGCTCATAACAAAACTCAAATCTGTCTTTGGTTTTGGTGAAAAACTGAGAATGAGCTCCTTGACCTTCTCATTAACATTTACTTCTCCATCAAACAGTTCAACATCAAATGAACCATCCTCATTCTTTCCAACTATGCTGGCTTTCACTTGCTTGTTGAGGACTGCATCACCAAGCCATTTCTTGACATCGGTATAAAGCTCGTCCTTGGACACTGAAGCAAGGCTACATCTTACAGCCTGCATTGGTGTGTACAACAAATCAGTAGAGTCTCTGGGGATAAACATGACATGGGTTTTCTCAGATATGTTTGAGTTTCCATAATCCACAAAAAACACACTGAGATGCAGAGGTGACTGAACCGGATGCACCAAGCCCCTGTACCATTTGCCATCCAAGTATTTTGCCAGGCACAGCTTCCTCACAACAGCTCTTCTACTGGCTTTCATCATTTTCTCACTCTCCTCTGAGATTTTGTTTTCCAGTTCTTCGATGATGTCAGTGTTTCTCTCAAGGTGGCAGTAAACTTCCCATTGACTGCTTATATGAGTTATGTAGACCTTTTCTTCACTTCCAAGATTTAGATCATATGAAGAGAAGACAAAGGACTCTGGAAACACTATCGCCTGTTGCTTTGTTGAGATTGCCACTTCTCTTGCCAGCCCCTGTTTCAAGAGCTGATTTGTTATGCTCTGTTGGGTTTGGGTGTTGTAGAGGTCCACAACATTGCACAGCCCTTTGTTTTTCACATTCAACTGACAGACAACTTTACATCTTAGACCACAGGTGCTGTTGCGGACAAAATCACTCAGCAATTTACACACCTCTGGACTCCAATTTCCACAGTTCTTGGGGTCTGCAGGTTCAATCAGGTTGTAAAGGCTGCACCTGAAAGCTTGTCCTTCCAAATACACATATTCTGGCATTATTGCCTGAAGATTGTGGTCCTGGACTTGGATGGTATAGCCGTAGTCCAACAAAATCACTCGAGCATGACCTTTCTGCTTTTCTGTGATGAATGCCCTGTACCATCTTCCATCTTGAGGTGACTTGGCAACACAACATGAATCCCCTAATTTGAGAGGTACTGTGTAGGTTGTGTAATATTGCTGAACTTTATCCATCAGTTCCTCCAAAGCTGGAACCTTGTCGAGGGGCTGGCACCAGAAATCTGATGGCGAGTTGATGTAAGAGCAACGCACAGCAAACTCAAACCCAGGCTTGGTGTTTAATACTTTAAAGTGAGCAGGAGCTTGGGCCTTCTCAGTTTCAGTTTTGCATGTTTTCTCTTCTTCCTCACAATCCTTCAGTTGCTCTGTCTTTCCATTGATGTCCGATGTCACACTACATCTTGTGCATCTTGTTATGTCTGTCACATCTGTGTTATTTTGCACCAGTGTCTTTATGGGAATGTTGTTCCAGTATTCAGCTTGCGTTGAAGAAATCATGAGCTCAGTGATAGTTTGATTGTTGTCACTTCCCATCTCACAGAGATCAACAACAAATTTGTTTTTACTCATCTGGACAACATGGACTAGCAATGCCTTGTTTGACACAGCTCTTCTAAAAAAGCCACAGGTTGTGCTGGTCCAGACTTCGTCCAAAGGAAATACATTGACAAGTGAACAACAGAAGGCAAATGCTGATTTGCTGACAAATTCCTCAGGTATCTTCTTGATCAACATGTATGGCACTTTCTCAACGTTCCCAAAATCAATAAACAGAACTTCGGCTCCATGCTCAAGAGTGTCTGTCACTACACCTCTGTAGAAATGCATGTCCTCCTCATGAAGTGCACAGCACAGTGTCCCAAGCTCAGGATTCAATAGTGTGTCTTCCTCCAGCTTCACCTGGCTGAAGTGTTGCATCATTTTTGTCATCATTTCCTCAAAGTCAGCATTGCGTTTTTGTGTTCGGATCCAGAATCGATGTGGATTCTGAACATGCTCGACATAGCCCACAAAGACAGAGCCTACCTGCACCTCTTCTGCTTCCAGTGTTTTACCCAATGCTTTAGACATGACTGTCTCATGGTAGAGATAGCCACCCTGAAGTGACGATCCTTTTGTTTTAAAAACTGACTCAAAATGGACTTTAGGAAGCTCTTGAGTGGGCTTTGTGTCTTCAGCACCAATTACTGTGATAGAGTAGAGATGCTGTTCTTCGTCAAAACTTCTGATTTCCACATCTAACACCCTTCCAAGCAAGCCTGCCTTTAGAAAACTCAACTGCTGAGCTTTGACTGCCTCATCCTGATCATTCAGGGCAAAAAGCGAACATGGGAATGCCATGATGGGTTTTGAAACAAAATCAGGTGGCAACCTGTGGACATTCTCAACTTTGACCGATTCAAAGAATCCATAGTCAATCAACAAAACTCTTACTTGAGAACTGACTGGGAGAAACTGCACCAAACCTCTGTACCATTTCCCATCTTTGCCTTTAACGGAGCACAGCAAACCCAAGTTTTCTGGAGTCTTCTGATTGCGTTCTTTGGTTTTGTGCTCACAAACTGCAGCCAGCTTCTGCGACATTTCCCAAAGATCTGTTTGCATACTGGCCATCTGACAATAGAACAGCCCAGGTTTGACAGCAGCAGTTACTCGCACTTTAGCACGAGTCCCACAACACAATCGAGGCCCACAGAATGACTGAATGTCTTCATATCCCGGTGAACAAGATGGTTTGAAGCAATATTCTTGTCTCCATGGCTTTTCAATGAGCAAGTCAGGAACTGGCTCCACATTTTGTTTGAGTGGAACTTCAGCGAGCATCTCAACCAAGAGGAGGAATGTATCTGTGTCCACATGCCTCCCAAACCCATGTCTAACAAGTTCGTTGTTGATGTCAGGGGTTTCCAACAAGAGCACTTTGTGGGGCAGCAGGGCTTGGATATAACCCGTGACATTTCTTCCAATCAGGCTTGATAAGTACTCCTCGCCTACAGAATGAGGACAACTTTGAAGCAGCAGTATATTTGCAAGAAACCCACAAACTATCTTGGGAGGTAGGATGAACAGGTCGCTAGAACAGGAAGATATGTTGGCGATGTCTACACTCAAGACATTACCGTGATCTATGAGGAAAACATCAAACAAGTCCTCTCTCCGGTTCTGAACTCTTCCTCTGTACCAGCGGGCTGAAGCCAAATCCTCTACAAGGCAAAACTCTCCGATATTCACTGCAGCTTTAGTCTTTGGTATGTTCTGTATTTCTCCTTGCAGGATGTTATAGTCAAGCTCACATATGGTAAGGTACTGTCCCTGGAAGTGTATCAGTGTTGCCTCAGGGTTCCAGTCCAAGTGAGTTAACTTGAGGTCCACCGGCCAAAGGGCACATGGTGGAGGTGGCCCAGATATCTGAGACCTGCAAATTTAAGTGACATATGTTAATAACCTACAAGTGTTAATAATAATTTGGTGAGTTCATGATTTTACTGATTTAACCATCAGCTGTTAATATTGAGACCAATTTCAGATCCTTTTTTTTTCTTCCCAGAAGCACATTCTGTAAAACCATTCAAAGTACATTTTCATTTCCACTATTCCGCCTCACCATTGCTTAGAGTGAAACTCTCTGCAAAATGCAACCTAGGGTTTTTTTGTTAATGTATTTGAGTCAAACCTTCGTGTAAAAGCATAATTATGACGAAAGAGACACTTTTAAGATTTACCGTATTTTAGTTTTCAGGTCAAACTCATTTTAAATGGGAGTGCTTGGGGCAAATTAGCGATAGCATCAAAATCACAATTTTTAAAACACCAAGAAGGCTCGACACACCATGAAACTTTGCTCATAGTATCATCAGGGTCTCTACACATGAACACAAGCATTGAGAACATTGTTTGTGTACACAGAGTTTACTAAAAAGAAAGCTTTTTAACCACTCACCTTAGCAGATGCTTGTTCCGCTAGCCGCCGTCATGGTAACCAAGGAGTATCTATCTCAGAACGCGACTTAACATGGATGAGAGTTAAAGTAGACCACTACTGTCTTCGGGCAACAATTATCCACTCCATATCTCACGTGACTTTTCCGGCTTTTGATTTTAGTATCGTTTCTTACATGAGGCTTTTTGTTCAACTTCAAGGTCAATATTGTTTTTCGCTAACAACAAAACAATGAATTATCCGTGCATTTATATGGACCTAAGCTTAGGAGCGTTCCACCTTAATTGTCCTCCATGTTACGCTGCATTCGGAAATCGACACTTATTACTGGCAGGATGGCAGCTAGCGGAAGAAACATCTGCTAACGTGAGTTGTCCAAAAACTCTCTTTTGAGTAAATTCTGTGTACACAAACAATGTTTTCAATGCTCGTGTTCATGTGTAGAGACCCTGGTGGTACTACGAGCCAAGTTTCATGTTGTGTCGAGCCTTCTTGGTGTTTTAAAAATAGCAATTTTGATGCTATCGCTAATTTGCTCCTAGCACTCCCATTTAAAATGAGTTTATACGGTAAATCTTAAAAGTGCCACTTTCGTCTTTATTAGGCTTTTACGCAAAGGTTTGACTCATATACATTCACAAAAAAAAAAAGGCTAGGTTGCATTTTGCCAAGAGTTTCACTTAAGTGCTAGCACTGCTTGGTTCAGTGTCAATGGAACCTAAATGTAGCAAAAGTAGGATCATGAAAAATGTGTAACATCTTACAACATGTGATCTAACATGTTAACAATTTACAAGAGAAAAATAAAAATAAAAAAATATAATTATTTCATATTTCACTGGGAGGTCAGATAAATGTGATCTATGGCCTGATTTGGTACTTAAAGGATAACTTTGGTCGATTTCAACATGCAGCTTTATCGCTCAAGCTACCCTTGACTTGCCAGTACCGAAGACGCGAACACTTTTGGTCCAACCCTTAAGCCACCAACTGCCTTATCCGACCACTCTCCGACCACTCTGTTGCCTCTCGTCTGACCCGTTCGGCACAAAAGTTGCATTGAAACACACTGCTTCGATGTGCTGCCAGCTCCACAGTAGCATGTACATTCTGCGCTTGCGCGAGATGCAATAAGCGGCTGGCACTTGTGTTGTGAGTTGTAAATGCACGTAACTCATTTTACTTTCGATCAAAGCGAAACTTAACTATTTCAGATAGACACCTTACAACACAGCACTGTAGCGTGTATGACTCAACATGACTAAAAAAAGTGGTCAAAACAGTGTGTTTCTGCAAGCAGCCACATACCAGTTTATTGACATCCCTGTCTTCCGGTAGTCCAAACTAGTCGATCCGTCGAGCGTGCGCTTACTCCCTCACTGGCAGAGACGGAAACTTGAATTTTGCAGACAGAAATATATTCCAGGATTTTCGTTTTTCTGTTTATAACGTACATGTCCATGTTACAGCCTGTCATGAGCCATGAGCCTTACAATAGCCTGTCATGAGTCTATTCGCTCTGCACTGAGAGGCCATCCAGACGGAAATGTGGAAACGCACATGTATTGCATCGTTTTGGCCAACCGTCCACACGGATCCTGTAAACGCAGGGCCTGAAAATGCACTTTTTTGAAACCGGGTCTCAGGGTGGAAAAATCTCAAAACGCAGCCCTCCCGTTTTCATGTGGATGGCGATTCCATACATTCCATACATTCCGAAACGATGACCCCATCGCCCCACCCCTCGACCTCTTGCCTCTGACCCCCTCCCCCAAATATGGTCTACCGTCGAATTCAAAAGGTTCGACGTTGATGTCTTCCACTTCGACATCAGACAAGCTCTCCATCGTGACTATTTCGGAAACAGCTTCGATCGCCACTGACGAGTCCCCTCTCTGTACGAGCTACGATCATGCGCAGAAAAGCTAGCTCTCAGTGCAGAGCGAGTGGACTCATAACAGGCTATTGTAAGGCTCATGGCTCATGACAGGCTGTAACATGGACATGTACGTTATGAACAGAAAAACAAAAATGCTGGAATACGTTTCTGTCTGCAAAATTCCAGTTTCCGTCTTTGCCAGTGAGGGAGTAAGCGTACGCTAGATGGATTGACTAGTTTTGACTACCGGAAGACAGGAATGTCAACAAACTGGTATGGAGGTGCTTGCACAAACACACTGTTTTAACCACTTTTTTATTCATGTTGAGTCATACACGCTACAGTGCTGCGTTGTAAGGTGTCTGCTGATATTGCATAACTTTTGAGGTGAGATTTGGAGCATGTTAAGACGTTTAAAACACAGTGTAAAGTTCTCATCCCATGCTGTTAGCTGTCAATGCTAACTCTCCATTAAAGGAGCCCTGTAAAGACAGCAACACACCGGCCCAACCGTTGGACGTCTGAAGCAATTGGAGAGACTCAGACGAGGTCGGGAACATTTCTGTTTGGTGTGTTTAGCTGCGTCGGAAGCTTTCGGAGCTGTTCGGTTGTTGTCTGCTCCGACTCAGCATGCAAAGTCTGAGGAGGTTGGCTGTCGGACGTCTGAGCCATTGGATTCACTGATTGGCGGTGTGCTAACGAATTAGCACGGTGTGTGGGAGGCGTGGAATATTGTGTGCGCATTGGTTTTCTACGCACTCCGTTCCGTCATTTCTTGTTTTCATGTTTTGGAGTACTGACATGAGACTAGCTGATATTATGTCCGTTCAGGACAAATTAATTTGTGTTTGTTCGGTCATGCCTCGCGGCATGTGTAGTATGCAGCTGTTTTTATCTGAAATAGTTAAGTTTCGCTTTGATCGAAAGTAAAATGAGTTACGTGCATTTACAACTCACAACACAATTGCCAGCCGCTTATTGCATCTTGCGCAAGCGCAGAATGTACATGCTACTGTGGAGCTGGCAGCACATCGAAGCAGTGTGTTTCAATGCAACTTTTGTGCCGAACGGGTCAGACGAGAGGCAACAGAGTGGTCGGAGAGTGGTCGGATAAGGCAGTTGGGGGCTTAAGGGTTGGACCAAAAGTGTTCGCGTCTTCGGTACTGGCAAGTCAAGGGTAGCTTGAGCGATAAAGCTGCATGTTGAAATCGACCGAAGTTATCCTTTAAGTGTTCTTTCTGGAAAGTGGGCATAACTGTGAAATCCTAAACGTATCCTATAACTTAACTGTCACCTTCTAATTCAATCACTAAAACACTGAAAAAAATGATGAAAGGAAAATACCCTAAGATACAGTACTTAAATAAAAACATCACTTTTTTTCTTTTTGTAAAACTTACTTTTGATTTTCGGATCCCAGCACTGACGGCATGGCAGCAGCATCAGTAACTGTCATATCCTAAACAAAAAATGTTTCGGATGTAATAATGTCAAATGTACATGCTCTCGTCACTAACACACACACACACACACACACACACACACACACACACACACACACACAAAACTAGCACTGATGTTAACCTTTTAAGCATATACTAAGACTGTGTATAATCTTAACCAAGCAAGGCTCTACTTTGTAAGTGACAGACTGATTATTGGGACTGATATTCAGCACAGTATCAGTGTTCTTTGTGTCTGTATTGCTAATAATTGATTGATCTAAGAATGCATTACTCTGGCTCTTATGCACTCAATGTCCCACCCACAACACTATCTGATTGGTTACATGTCACAAGTAATAGCCCATCGACAGTGACTAATCTGAATCTACAATCTGATTTATCATATAAATGAAGTGGTGAAGTACAAAATAGCAGAAAAATTGAAAGAAATACTAAGGTAAAGTATCTCAAACTTATAATGGTAATTCGATCTCCAAATGTGACATAACAGGGAGGAGGATTGAAGATTTCCTCTCCCTTATAAATCGACAGTGCTACAAACTTTTTTCCATGTCCCCAAAACCAACAGGAAGAGGCGACCCACCCCAGCAGCAGGCTTTAAGAGCTTTCCTTTACTCTCCTCCCTGTTAAGTCGAAAAAATATGAAAATATGGTCAATCTTTAAAGTGGCGCTTTCGTCATAATTTTGCTTTTAAACTAAAGTTTGACTCGTGTACATTCACAAAAAGACCCTAGGTTGCATTTTGGCAAGAGATTTGCTTTAAGATGTAATGAGTTTTGTTTCACCTACATCACATCTGACAAATTACTACAGACTGGGGATTTGTATTTACGAGAGTGGTATTGTAACTCAGAATCTGTGCAGCATAAAAAGAATTGAGGAAAATGAAGAGATTTTCTCAGGCAAGCTGTGTATAATGCAAGCTATGTTACAGGCCAAGTCATTATATTACGGTAAAACAACCCATTATAGAACGTCGTACACTCCTCTGTCCCCAACTGAAACTCAAGACGTTGCAAAATGTGTATTATGATTACATGGCATAATGGAATGTGACCACCATAATAAAGACAAAGCTGCAACAATTAAATGATAAGTTGTCATCTATTACACTGAGCTATTATGATGAAGAACAAAAGTCACAATTCTCTGACTCCAGCTTCTCTAATGTGAATATTTTATGGTGACTATAAATAGTAAACTGAATTTAGGCTGTGGCCATAACAAGACATTTGAGGGCGCCATCTCGGGTTTTGAGAAACACCTTGTTCACAATTTTCTGACAGTTTATAAACCAAACAACTGGTTAATAATAAAACTTAAATAAATAAACAATAAAAGGAGGATTATTAAATTCAATTTCTTTTCATGTTGGCGTTATATAAGACATGTAGTTTTCAAGCTAACATTGTTATGCTCACTTTGGTCCAACATCAGAATTCATTATCAGCGGCACTGACATGGATAAATTAGAGTGACTAACAATGCTCCCATATAATGCAAAGTCAAGTTTTCAATAATACACTTCGAAAGCATTTAAATACTATCTATTCAATTTGGTGACTTGGCTTCAATAGCATGAAAATGACACAACTCGAATGTCAGGCTAGCTAGTTAATGTTACTTTGCCTAAAAAATGGTTAGACATTTGACTAAACTGTCTGTTTTGCCAAATCCACAGTGTACAGCAGGATGTCCAGACCAACCAGAGGGACTCAGCAGACTTTTCATGGCGGTGTAATGAGACATTCAACCAGAGTTAGCGGTAAAAGTAACAAAGAGCTAACATCGTAAACAAAGGCTGTGCTAACATGAGACGACAGTGTAACGTTAGCTAAGTTAGCTAGCGCGCCCGACGTCTTTTACATCATGGGCGGTTTTTATCTCAAGTTTTCCACAGTGGAGTGGAGAAATTGACACGTTTAGATTAGAGACACCTCATGTATAACTGTGACTGCTTCGTACCTTTTGCACCGCCTCATGAGTCCCATATGTCAACTTCTTACAACTCCTTTTGTCGACTGCGGTCAAGTCCGCCTCCAGTCCGCACACCCCGGCGAGACCCGCCTCAAGTTATTTCATGGTGCCCGTATACAGTAGATATTACGGTG
>CAEMYA010000345.1:3037-17314 GCA_903131615.1 Diplodus sargus
ACAAACTGTTCTGGAATCATGAATACAGAAACAGAACTTATTAACTCATCAGTGAAGTGAAACCATCAACCTGAGGGTCCTGAGTGGCATTTAAAACTGTTATTATAAACATGTAGCTTATGAAATTAAAAATAATAATGACGATTTTCATTAAAATATTACACATGATGTGTAAACAGTGGTGTTAGTTGGATACTTTCATACTGTAGCTTGCTTTTGAAGTTTTATATGCCAGGTAGCAGTCAATCCCCCAGGAGGAGCACCACGTTCTCCTGGGGGCCAAACTGTGTCATGACACCGTCCTACCACAATCTAACATTGTGAAAGAAGCGTCCGTAAAACACATAAATTCTTTTTGAGCGTCACAACCCCAAAGAAATGACTCGGTTGATAACTTGAGTCGTTGGGTCCGATAACATTTGGAAAGTCCAGAAGAGCCGCACGATCACATTATTTTATCCAAACTAAAGTTAGCTGAACGCTAAACCGAAATTAGCCTAACACGAATCTTTTTGTTCCAGCTAGCTTGCGGCTAACTTCCTCGTTAGTCTGCTCACAAACCCTCCAGGTAACCAAAAACAGTTACTGTCCATTCCTCTTTTTTCTCTTGTTCGCCTTAAAATAATGCCGGAAATTCAACTCAAGACACGGAACTAGCTGGCTAATAGCCGACACGGTGACTGAAGCAGTCTGTGTAGCTGTATTACGCATCAGCTACAAAGTAATATCCGGTTATAATAGCTTGATTCGGCTCACCTGAGTCTCCAAACGCGACCATCAGCCTAATGAAGAACGTAATGGCAAGCAGCTGCTTACCTAACATCATCTGTGGCTAAGTTAGTAGAAGCTAACAGAGTCAGCCCCGCCCACTTTCCACCAGAGTCAGCCCCGCCCACTTTCCACCAGAGTCAGCCCCGCTGACTTTTCCCCCCTTTTTAAAAAAAAACTTTATTGCAAACGAATGAATTTACAGGCAAATCGCGCAAATAATCATTTTCTTTAATGTTTGGTTTTTATTGAAAATACTTTTAATGGTAAAAAAAAAAGGGTTAAACACAAACAACCCTTGTTTTTTTTTTTCTTCTTTTTTTTTAAGAACTTTGTTTCACATAGGACAAAACAAGCTTATAAATCAATATGCATTTCACATATTCTACGCCAGGGGGGCTTAGTTTACAGTAGTAAATTTAAGTGTTCACAAATACTAAACAGTTTGGTAAAGATATTGATATATGAAGCAGATAATTATTTATCGCTACCCTCCCGTCGAGTTAGATTAGACAACAAATCAACTGAAACAGCCATGATAGCATAGTAGGTACGTCTGCGAGTCAACGGAGCGGGCGACCAGGGTTCGAGTCCAAGTTTGCCTTTTGCATTTTCCATTTACTATCTATAAACACACTAGGACAGATGGACGAAGAGATTTCGTAGACAAAGAAGCCTTAGAATATTTATCCTAAAAGAATAACTTAATATTCGTATCAGCATAAACAGCAAAAAAATTAATGCCACTGTCCCCTCCCTGATGGATATCTACAACGAAGTCCTCGCAGGTTGCAGGTTGTGATCTTTCCTGCCACATGCCATCACACTGTACAATAACAACTCTGGTCATTACTTACAGTCACTCCGCACTTTACACATTACACACATTGCACATTTCTACTTTGCGCTATTATCAACATAGACCATTTGTTGTATATACTTTTATATATTACATTGTTTATTCTTTATATTCTTTATTCTCTATGTTCTCACTGTGTAATGCTGCTGCTGCACTGTAATTTCTCAGCTTGGGATCTCTATTCTCGCAGGGCCGCTAACGTCATAAAAGACCTTAATCACCTGTCCCATGGCCTGTTTCCGCTTCTGATGTCTGGAAAAAACATAACCTCAGCTCAAGATACAGTAGACTGCTGAAACAGTTTCAGGCAATCAATATTAATATTGAACTAAAAATAATAACTATATTTATTATTTTCTTAGTATGCATTATTGATTAAATATCTCGGGTTGTTCTGGTAACAGTATTACTTTGTGAATGAGAAATGACAAGTTATTTTGTAATCTTGTATCTCGTGGCATTGATATATATATATATATATATGTATATATATATATATATATATATATACACACATATATATATATATATACATATATATATACATACATACATACATACATACATACATACATACATATATATATATATATTATTATAGATTTTCCATTTAATTTTATAGATTACAACATTTATGTATGTTAAAAAGACAATTACGAAGTCCTACAGTTCGCAGGTGTCATATATGCAGCAAGTTCGAAATCCCCACTGTCCTGAACGCAGCACGATTAAGGCACTGGATGTGGGCAGGGTTGGACCTTCCTGGGGGGGGGGGGGTATATGTTGCTGTATCGTCTAGCTGTGAAAACACGTCACAGCTCATCATGCGGAGCGGAAGTGACGTCCGGTAATGTATTAAACTAATGTATGTGAGAGAGAGAGGCCACTTGATCATACCATATATAACATTTCAGAAATACTGGACTTTAGCGAAACCAAATCAATAAAAAATTGCGGATAATCAACAGACCAGATATCAGTGAACATTTTAACAATAACACGTTATAACCAGATACTAGGGATTTTAATAATATAATTATTACCTTACTGCATGTAGTGTACTCAGGTATGTTTCCAAACACACTGACACAGCTGCCATAACAATTCAGTTCACTCTTGCACATTTACTGGACACACTGAAATCTGAAAAAACAAACAAACATGAAATTAAGTATCATAGTACATCATCTCCTGTCGAGATGATCTCACCAGAGACCCCAAGCAACCCAGTGAGCCCACACATAGATTATTTCACCCATCTCAACCCAGACACCCTTTCTCCAGTATCCTTCTTAACAGGGGCGGGGTTAGGGGATGGCTACTTGGGCTCAAGCCCGGGATGTTTTTGTCAAAGCCCCTGAATGTCAATGTCATGAAATTAAGTATCACAGTAAGTATTCTGTCAACCATAAGGACAATAGTGCTCGTAACAATTTGATGATTGTGAAGTTGAAATAAGTACTGCTTTGTCACTACAGTGTTAACCATTATGCCTGAAGCCGGTGTTTTCAGCCACACCATAGGGGCACAAATGATGGCTAATAAAATGCATCACCGACTCTGAGCCAGAGCAGAACGGGTCAGAGGCAGGTTGTGTTATTTAGCTTGGCTAAATGCTCCAGAAGGGAACGCAACAGACATCTTTGTGTAGTGTGATGTCTCACTTCTGATTACTCTGTTTGGTTTTGTGCCTCAGTTCAAAACACACAGTGAGCATCTGGTCTCTGCTTCAGGTTAGGTTAGCTTGGAGTGCTGTTACTGTAAAGAGTTGTGTGCAACTCCTGCGCAAACTTTGGCTGACACAAGGCAAAAATCCTGGAGCGTGTGTGTTTACTTCAAGACATTTCAAGACATTGTCATGACGTGCTTTAATTTTGACACTCCTGCTTTAAATAAACAAATAAATGAATGTGTGTAAATGTCCGTAACAGTCATCTGAACTAAATCAAACTCTGAAATGGAGTTCTTCCTCCACCACTTGTTTATATACACAGATCATAATATGAGTCTTTGCCTGTGGTATTAGTATGAGTTACACACAGGTATCAAAGCAATAATCACTTCCTCTGAATCTCTTTATTATCTGACTTGTTTAAACCCCACATCAATGGAAAATTCCAGCTGAGCCGGTTCCTCATCGACAAGTTTTATGAGATCCTCTAAATGGGAAGAACAGAATTTAAAGCCCACTATCAGTTCTTTTTTCTTTTCTCTTCTTTTCTTTTCTTTACTTTCCTTTTCTTTTCTTGTGTTCATATATGAGGTCAAAATAATGACACGATTAACTCGGTAGATGCCAAAAAAAGTTGAAAAGATAGACAGAAAAACTGATTTCTGAGGCTAAAACTTACACCACGAGTGTTGGCAACGCCATCTTACTTGTGATGAGTATGGAAATGTGGTGACATGGTGGATACGATTATGTCAGTGTGACAATATTACATTCACTTTCACTTTCTCTTTGAAAGCACTGTCTTAAATAACTGTGTCACTTTGTGTGAAAGGGGTGTGGACAGATAAGAAACTTAAGGATGTGGATGTGGATTTGGAACAGTTGCTTCTCTTCATTCACTTCCAGACAAAGTTTCTGTGAAGTAAGGGAACCTGGAACGGGAGTGACTTTGGCTCTATAGATGTCAATTTAATTTTCCCCAGCGTTCATCATACATCCATCATTATATTCCTCCATACTGACACTGATTCTGGCCAATTATCAGAGCAGGTGGTGAAATAGTCCTAAATTTAATCGATAGATTCTTGCTCTGGCCAACATGGACGTGACATTCTTTTTCATAAGGAAGAAAATAAAGGGTGACAAAGTCTGTGAAGTGATAGTGGGTATAAGGATTTATTTACAGGAGTCATTAAATATTGTGAATATCCAACAGTTTCTTTGCTTTCATCAATGATGTTCACTTCAAACTCATGTTCAAAGAGTCTATCCTGTCAAGGCAGTTGACAGCAGGTAGTTGCTGATCTTCCATCACACCAGTAGAAGGCGTCCTAAAGCCAGGTAAGTTTTTTATACAGCTCATCAGACACAAGGCAGTTCAAAGTGGTTTACATGGGCACAGACACATTAACATTAATGGAGAAACTTAAAAGAAACAGCAACCCAGTTGCCAGAATAAACGTCAACTGTGTACATTTCTGCAAAACCACAGAAAAGTTCAAACGGAACTTTTCTGAATGTTATAGATCGATTGAGTTGGTTAATAGAATTACTGAGGTGTAACAGTATTAAAGGTGGATGACTAAATGGGGAGGTGGTCCAGTGTAGTGTTGACACTAGACCTTTGATCCCCAAACGGGGAAATTAAATTAGTAAGAAGAACGACCTGTATGTTTGTTCTTTACATTGTCTGCTGGTGTGTTGTCATGGTGACCTGTGGTCAGGTGTTCCTGGATCTGTGAGCTGCAGGGTTTCATTTCCTCCTACAGCATGGAACAACATATTTAGAACATATGGCGATACTGCAAATTTTGGTATCTATCCAATACCAAGTGATTACAGGGCCTGTATTGGCGATACCAATACTTTTTACTTGATGCGTTAGCTTTTGGGTGTGCTGCTTTTAAATGCTTTTGTAAGTGAGTGGTGTTACCACGGAAAAGTATTGCCTTCCTGCATACCTCACAGTAGGGCGACATGGCCTAAAAATGTAATCTCCAATTTCTTCACACGAAACTCGATATACGATTTCCAATCCAATCCCAAGAACAAACTTCAAATTCAAAGAAATTATTAAAAGGATTGCATTTATTTTAATGCTTTTATTTCAAACAAATTTGCTCTGCCATTGTAAACAGTGCAGCTTCAAACTCACCTGAAAACATAAATAAAAGTGCATCCTTTTGAAAAGAATGTGTCCCTTTTGATAAAATGCTTTTGTAAACATACATTTAACATGTCAGATTGCTATTATTAAGACAGATCAGCCTCCATATCGGTATAGATAAAGTGTTAGCATAACTTTTATTAAATACTTTATTTAGCAAAAGGTGCCTTTTTACATGTCATATCCCTGAAGATGTGTCAACTAAATTAAACATCTGCATGCATTGCATAGTGACATGTGACATGACATGTTGTAGATGTACAGGACATCAGGTTTGTGCTGGCTGTAACACATTTTTGGACACAAACACAAGCCTGTCTGCCTTCTCTGGCTCGAGGCCCCATTGTGGCTTCGCAGCACAAACCTGGGGTCGAACATTTTCAGCATGTGGATGAACCTCCGGCTCCTCCACTGTATGTGCGGGCACCGTAAATTTATATGTACCATGACTGCATCTGTAACAGCTGTCCACTGGGACCCTTTCTTTTCATACGGGACACAATGGTTAAATGTTCTGCTAATGTCGGCTGCTTTATAGCGGGTCTTTGTGGGCTGCTGCGATCTTGTACATCTCATAGTGAACAACAAGTGTCCAACTGTGATATGTGCATCTGTTGGAGAGGCTGAAATAAATGTGTCTGTCCGCTGTCTTTAGTCACAAAAACCTTTGAACAAACTTTGCAGCGGACGGTGGTTTGTTCGAGGTCTGACGCCACAAAACGAACTACTGACGAGACAGTGTGTTTTTAGGAACAAACTCTGCCATGTTGTGTTTGATTCTCTGTGGAAAGTCCAATGCGGGGAAAACTATGAATTATGGCAGCCCATGAGGAGTGGCGTCGGAATAAGTTACCGGTATATAAAAAAATCGATTTTCATTTTTTAAAATCGTCCTAAATTAAAAACTTGAAGTAATCGATTTTGCTGATTTACCGCACAGCCCTACCTCACAGTCAGCAGTTTCTCTTTCTGAAACTTTAAAACAACTCCAAACAGCACTCCTCCTCCTCTCCGCCATCTCGCCAGTCCGTCTCGGCTCTGGCAGGTAGCGCAGGGGAGGAGAGGAGGGGCCTGGTGAACCTGAGCGATTAGAGTCAGAGACGGAGAGGACTGCAAAGATCACACAAACTCTGTGAAGAAATGCAAGTGATTTGCTGAACTTATAGAAGAGGAATTACAACAGTATCGATCTCATCACGCTTGTATTGATCCGATACCAATTTCCATGTGTAAGATCATGGCAACAACTGTTGCAAAAGCGCTGGTGAAATTTTTCACTGTGCCTGATTTGCCTAGAGAATGCAACCTGACCAGGAAAGACCAGGTAGATTCATGCCGCTAGTATTTGCACAGAAATTAGGTTTATGTCTGCAGTGCTAGTGGCCCCATTGTCATTTACAGTGACCACAATCCTCTGGTGCTTATAAATGCATATGCAATGTTTTTATTAGTCTTTTAACATTATGATCAGGCACATTAAGTGTGTGGTCTGCTGTGTCTCCCTCTCTCTGTTTTGTTTGTCTTGGCACCCTCCTCCCTCTCTACCTGAGGACATCTGAGTGTAATCGGAGCTC
The DNA here is from genome assembly GCA_903131615.1 of Diplodus sargus. Classification (NCBI taxonomy): domain Eukaryota; kingdom Metazoa; phylum Chordata; class Actinopteri; order Spariformes; family Sparidae; genus Diplodus; species Diplodus sargus. The sequence continues at coordinate 10,078 of CAEMYA010000345.1, forward strand.
TGGTGCAGTGGGGGAGGGGATAAAATGGTACAGAGTGCAGCAGCAGCACAACTGTGAGGAGGGTTCTCTCCTGCTGGGGTTTTGTTGTCTTAGTTTGTTGTATTTCTTTTTGGGCTGGAGGTTACATGTGTTTCAGTTGTTCATGTCTTTTTTTTTTTTAGATTTAGTTTTCCTTCAGGTAGTTTAGAAGAAGGAACGGAACGATGGCTTACTGCACGTCTGATCCCGCATCTTCTCATCTTTTATTCTTTTTGGCCAGTATCTTCTTTTATTTGTTCTTAGATTCTCTTTTGCTGAATAAAGCTTGCTTATTTGTGGCGTCTTTAATTTGTTACATCCTCCAACCCCCTTTGAGCCCAGGGTTTAATTATCAAAGGAGGCTGATTATAACTGAGGTGATTACAACTGCAGCACTATGATGAAACAAACGGGGAACAATATTATTTCACAGAGATACACAAGTGATGATGACAGTGAGAATGAGATGTCTTCCAGATGTTTGGCTTGGGTAGAGATAGTCAGGGTTGTAAAGTCAGGGTTAAATTCTTCATTTGGCCATGTGTTTGTATTAATTAGCTTGTTTGGGTCAACAGGGATGTAATATTTCTTTCTCTGTGTCATTTGTTTTCTGATAAAGGTACAGAAGACTCTCCACCACTTTCTGTCCCCTGGAATGACGCCCAAGAGGACACTCCATTATAATCTGTCCACTGGAAAGGCACCCTAGAAGGCACATTATCATGTTTTGTCCATCGCTGAAGATGCAGGGTCAAAGTAACAGGGTTGTAGATGGGACTACATCATGACAAGATGGGCAGTATTAGTTTATTGGACAGCAGAGACCCAGGGAGAAAAACACAAAGTAGCAACCTCTTTTGAGAAACAAGACCAAGATCAACACTTTGCTGCCTTCCACAGTTCAGACGTTGAACTACAGCTCACTGACAGAAGAGAAGCTTTTATCAGTCAGTCTTCAGTCAGTGTTGTAGAGAGCTGTTGTTATCTCAGCTGAATGCTGCTCAGTTGTAAAGTTGTTGTGCTGCTGTACAGCCTATAGTACTGTAATACACTCTGGTCCAGGAGGGCAGTGCTGCATATTCAAAGACTGATATGATGAACCTCGATCATGGTTTCAGAGGACACTGTGTTTGAGTTTGCTCAGGTTGATAATGTGGCTGCTCATGTCCAGCTTCACAGAAATGTGACTCATTAGAGACAAAATCTGTGACCAGCATGAGGCTGAGGATGAGGTTTACTTGTTTGCTTCTCTCTTTTGATTAAAGAGGAGGAGCTGTGATGTTTTAATGCACCAAGACTGGCTGTTGCTGTTTGCATGTGAGAAGCTGAAAAGAAATTGATCGACTTGAATAATCAGTACTCATGGATTGGACCACAGCCATGTTTTGTGACTGTACCTGACACACGTGTGACTCTATAATGCTGCACAAATCAAACATATAAACACCTGAACATATCCTGTGTCAGCGTTGTGGTAGTTCCTGTTACAAAACAAATAAACGTGCTGGCCAGATCAAAATCCTCCAACAGGAGACCAGGAGCGGACTCCTTTCACAGCCACTTGCATATTTCACCTGTAGTTTAAAAATAAAATAGTTTCACTTTTCGCCGCAGAGGTATTATGGTAATTAGTAATTCAAATACTACAGTTTAAGTATTTAGATTTATTATGTTTTTATTGTTTTGTATAGTAAAGTAGAACCGTGTGAAACACAGAGGTGAACAGCAGTGTGGTTGTTTGATTTGTTCCGCCTGTCTCGTTGTTGTCCGTCATGGTTTCCTCTGAACTCAGGATGTTTGCTGACTGTTGGCTGAAAGTTTACAGTAAGAACTCGGACAGCATCGACGCAGGATGGAGGTCGCTTCACTCTGCCTCATTATCTGTAAGAAATTCAAAGTTTTTTATAGACATGCTTTGGTTAGATCATTAATTTATTTTCAATACCAGTACTTCAGGGCTTCGTTCCCTACACCTTAATATATATATTATTTAGATTTAACTCTGTCATTGTGAACAGTAAGTACTGAGACAAGGAAATGCAGTTTTACATCAAACCAGAAGGGCAACAGTGAGGAGAGTGACAGTAAGAAGTGGAACGATACACCAAGATAGATACAATATCAGCAGAAGGTACAGAATTTAAAAGGATAACAATGCTGAGCTGATGGTCAGTCTGATCACTTCAGAACCAAACATGCAGGGTTTGATGTCAGTTAGATTAGATGTCAAACTGACATTTTTTAATATCTCGTCTTTTATTTCTTGTTTGAACCACCAGCAGCCACCCTGAGCATCCAGCCTGACAGATCCCAGTTCTTTCGGTACGAACGGATCTCTCTAAGCTGTGCAGGGCCAGGAAACTCTGCTGGCTGGACACTGAAGAGAACCACTGCATATAAGACATCTCAGCCATGTAAGGGGGGCTTTGGAGACCCACGTTACTCTGTCTGCACCCTTAGGAACGCCGACCCATCTGACACCGGGGTGTACTGGTGTGAATCTGAGCAGGGCGAGTGCAGCAAACCCATCAGCATCACAGTGGCAGGTATGCTGCTAAATGAGATTGTTTTGTTTCACATTGTGTTTTATGCTCCAGTTTGACAAACAGATCATACAGTGGTTACTTACATTTGATGCCCAGTTTAAGTGTACTTGTGGAAGTATGAATATCGCAACACAGCACAAGACTTTATATGGAGAGGCCTTCTGTGCTGGCAGAGACCAGGACTAACATGTCGCTTGTGAGCCACATTTTCTCTCTGGCCAACCGACTGCTGCTATGTCTGGTGTCACTAACTGTGCACCAATCCAGGAAAGCCTCCACTGCCATAGGCTCAATCATTAATGTGTTTCCTCAGATAGTGATTTCACAAATATTTATGGACATGAATATCTGCCAGATTATCACTTTAGATATGACGTGAGGCTGAGCTACATTTTACTCTGTATTTTATGATCTGTGTCAATTCAAGACAACTTATATATTTACTTAAATGCAACTCACAACATGACACAGTATGATATAAATAATGTCAAGGTGAAATGTCATTATGGTGCGTGAAGGGTGAAAGTTTTGTCAATTCTGATAAAACGTATGAATGCAAAAGGAACATTTGCCTCCACTGTAGTTCCAGCCGTGTGTTGCCTTTGTCCTCACTCCTTGACGAGCTTCCATCACATTTTTAAAAACATTTTATGTCATTTAGGTCAAATGACAAAGAGAAGTGGACTGTAGGTGACGGTTGATGATGTAAATGTACTTATGGAAATTAGACGTGGTGTTACATTCTGTACTAAATCTTAGCTTTGCCTTTCTGTATTTCAGAGAGTGGCGTTATCCTGGAGAGTCCTGCACTTCCTGTGACAGAGGGAGACACTGTGACACTTCACTGTTCCTACAAGGAACAAAGATTTGCAAATAATCCTACTTCAGATTTCAGCGCTGCATTCTTCAAAGATGGTGTATTCATCGGTACTGAGCCTGCAGGACAGATGATCCTCTCGTCAGTGTCCAGGCATCACGAAGGCTTCTACAAGTGTGAACATCCTGAGAAAGGACAGTCAGAGCAGAGCTGGCTGTCTGTGACAGGTGAGCTGATCTTCTGCTCTCTGTGTGACACAACATGTCGGGCTCTTTGAGACTATTCTGGAAAACTTGGTGTAATATTTGGATCATGTTTCATGTTTGAAGCTGATGGATTTCTTCCTCACAGATCAGCATGTCTCTCCTCCTCCTCCTCCTCTTCATCCTCCTCTCATGTCTCTGCCCAACCTGGTGTGCATCATCCTGCTCTTAATCCTCTACACTGCCATCATCATCCTCGCTATATACACGTACCGAAGGTGGGCTCAAGGTAAGAACCCGTCTAACAGACTATCATTACTGCTGTACTGATCATCTGATCTGGTGTCTGGTGGCCTAATGCAGATAGACAAAGAAGCTAAGAAATTATAATAGGGAATGTTCTACCTGCTCTAACAGCCTCTGCACACAGCACAGGTCTTATTTCAGGCTATAATATCTCTAACGTAAACATCACTCAGTAGGCCTATAGTGAGGGAACATTAGCTTTATTTGTGATTAAAATATGATGATGAGGACCCAACGATTGGCCTTCTTTCCCTTATCAAAGTACGTTGAAATTGCATCTTAAACAGCCCAATTTTCAAAATTTCCCGCACCCCCATTAAAAAAGACTCTATCTGTGGGGCTAAAGCCCTGAATGTTTTGCACTCCTAGCGACGCCCCTGGTCAAGCAAAAAAAGGGTAGCTAACTGACTTCAGACTTTCTCTGCTCTGGTTTTCCTGCAGCTCGAGCTGATGTTAAAAAGAGAGCATCTGATAAATACTGAAGAAGAAGAAGAAGAAGAAGAATATTGCTGCCCAATATAAATGGAGAGAAGCTGATTTTCTTATTTCTATAAGCATCTCTTTGCCAGTATAGCATGATATCTACATAGTTTTAAAAAAATGATGCATGCACTGAACCAGCCAAACATTCTGGTTCTCAAATCTGATCAGTTGTTTGTTTAAACATAAGGAGAGATGGCGGACAGATTGTTAAAATGCTTGATGCTGTGTATGAAATATTAATAATATAATAATAATAATATATCTTCATTTCTTATTCCACTGTAACGACGTCCAACACTTACTGTGTTACGATGTTTTGACTTCTGGGCTAAAGTTTGCAATAAAATAACTTTTTAACACATTTTATATGGTCACAGTCAGGAACATTTTGAGCAGAAGTTCATCCGGTCATCAGCAAAATGGAAATACTTTCTAAATGGTAAAAAAAAAAAAAATTGTGTAGTTCATTTATAAACATTATTTGGATCGTATTAGTAAAATTACCAACTTGTAACTATCAATTCATGGTTTATTAATATTGCTTATTATGAAGTGTAACTCATGTCATTACGTTCTTTTCAGCAAAGAAATAAGTTTAATAAATGTAGTCAAATCTGTAACTTTCCCACCAATTCTGTGGGAATTTGTGTCCAGTTTACATCTGTGTGCTGCACTGATATTATTAGTTTATTGATCCTGTTCAAACACACGTGTCTAAAAATATCCTGGCTCAGTTCTGAACGTAACTGCATTTAGATTTAGATCTGATTCATCACATTACAGTAGACAGGCAACCGTGTGCCATAAAGACAAGGAGTGTATGTTTTTATATCACTCTAAAAAAACAAGTGAGTACATGTCATAATTCTTTGTCTATTTCACAAACTCTCTTCGGAGTCCTCATTCACAATCTGTCATGTGCACTGAATTCCCAGCATGGAAAAATCTCCTCAGGCAGTGAATGCAGCTTTAAGTTTCGTTTTCTCCAAAGCAGCCAAACCTCACAGTCAGCACACAAAACAGAAAGTAAACAGCACAACTGTTGTACTTCATCTTGAGAACAACAAGATAAGTTTGTCCTACTTACAAATAGTTTGACTACAACAGCACCCATACAAGCAGATATCAGTTCATATATTTTTACGAATGAGGAGTTTCACTCTTTGTTTTTGTCTGATAGCTGCAGTATTCAACTTGCTGGAGCGGTTGTAGATGACTACAGCATGACAACATAGGATTACTAGTTTTTGACAGCAGGCACACAGGGGGAAGCCCAAAGTCGCAACTTCATTTTGAGAAACAAGCCAAAAATTGCTTAGAATGAGCAAATTTGGCAACTCTGGCTTTTCATCTGGTGTTCCTGAACTGGATTGAAACTTTGGTGCCTCCCACAGTTCAGATGTTGAACTACAGCTCACTGACAGAATGAGAAGCTGTTATCAGTCAGTCTTCACTCAGTGTTGTAGAGAGCTGTTGTTATCTCAGCTCATGCTGCTCAGTTGTAAAGTTGTTGTGCTGTACAGCCTATAGTTCTGTAATACACTCTGGTCCAGGAGGGCAGTGCTGCATATTCAAAGACTGATATGATGAACCTCGATCATGGTTTCAGAGGACACTGTGTTTGAGTTTGCTCAGGTTGATGAGCAGCATCTCTCAGTGTGGAGCAGCATAAGATCTGGGAGCATGTCATTCATTTTATGCTAAAGGTACAAAGAACACGACTCCACGTTTTGTCCTCCGGAAGGACACTTCATCATGTCCCTTTTGAAGAGGACACTGGGACACTTCCAACAATATTTGTGCAACAAAACTGAGAATGTTTTTAATGAGACGTCAAGAAATTTCCAGCCGTATTTGTCGTGAAAAAAAAAATCATATTTACCAACCCTACATTTTTTTTTTCATATGAACTTAACCAGACCATAAGCAGAATGTTGTCTCAGGATAGAATAAAAAAAAATTACACAAAAAACAATTTGCAACACAAATAAATGTAAAGTTTCAACATACACGTAGATGCAGCTGTAATATTAATCCAAAGACATCAGATATGATGGTTAAACACTGACAGGGAACAGTTTACTGCTCTGAGTGCTCTTACTTTTCTTTTTTAAGCTATAAGATGAACTTTTACTTGATCCAGACTAACTCAAACACTAATCACAAATAAATGTAGTGTTATAATTAATTCAGTAGGTGGAGCTCTTTATCTGTTTCATGTCTAAGTCCAGTATTGTATGAACAAAGCAAGCATTCTAAAAAAAAGTGAGAGTGCTTCATTTCATGTAGTGAACATTAAAAATGAGAGATTTAGAAAAACATGCAATAATCTGAGTCATATTAACAGAATTAATATGAAAAATAACAAAGATTAAATAAAGAATTAATACTTTATCACAAATAGAAAGCAAGTTTAAATAAAAATCTCCGAACCCCAGATGTAGAATCTTATTGTATCATATTAAAATATACATTCATAATTTAAATAAAAGCTCATGTGGTCAACACATGAAGAGATTTACAGAAATTCAGCCGATATTTTTGCACAGACGTGAATAAATAAACCTGTTAAAAATGTAAAAGGTTTCCCAGGAACACAAAAGTTTTCCCTCCATCCTGGTTGTGCAACGTAATCTGCAGTGTCATTTTCAGAAAAACGTCCATAAAGTCGTTGTGTAACGACCTGCAGGTGTGAAGGACAAGATATCTTACATGAAGCGTGATGCTGATGATCACAGAACTGTCTCATCAGAAGTATTCTAAAGTCAGATTTTCACCAGTAATTCAAGTAAAAGACACAAGTGCAACATTACAGAGAGTTTAAAGAGCTGCTCTGATATCAGCTGTACCCATTTTAGATTCCA
>CAEMYA010000345.1:30608-44739 GCA_903131615.1 Diplodus sargus
CCCCCCCCCCCCCCGACAAATAACGTTTTTTTTAATTGAATTGAATAGTGCGTTAATGGGGTCTCGGAATACTTTGGGACAAAATGTTAAACCAACTGGGAAAATTCAAATGAACAAGATAAACATGTCAAGTTGGAACGACAATTTGGCTGGTGATGCAGAAGCGTAGAACTAAACTCTCCTCCTTTAATCAGACAGCTGGTTATGGTAACAGGCCATGAAATGTAGTAACACATTCACAGCAAATGACTTGACGCAGGAAGTCAGTGTGATTTTGTTTGGTCTCAGAGTTGCAAATAACTATAATGATAATAATCTTTAAAAGAACGACTCAGAGAAAAGTACAGTTCAATATATTTAATACAGAAAAAAACCTCCAGTCAAATTATCAAGAAATTAATTCATGTACAATAATGTTTTGTATCCATTCGTAACTCAATTAATTCATGTTCAACATTTTTTTTATTCAAACCTGCAGTAAAAAAAACAAAAAGTTTATTAAACAGTTTTCATTGCAAACAAAACTCCAACAGAACCTGGTGAGTATCACATATTTAGCACCAGTCTACATTCAGTCTATAATCCCTGAATGAATGTATACATGACAGGCACAATGGATGGATTCATGTGTTAAGGAACATTGTAATTAATACTTTGTTTCTAGAACAATGGACTTGTCCACAAGTAAACACGTTTCTTAAAACAAAGATGTTTCTCTGCTTTTTGGTCTTCAGTGCTCATGTTAACATTTCAGCTGTTAGAAAACTCTCCCAGAGTGAAGATGTTCAGAAACTCTGTTTACATCTGGACTCGGAGATTTGTGTAAACGATGATACAGTTTATCAGTGTTTGTAGCATCATTGTCACATGTGAACAAAGTCTGAATCTGCAGTGTGAAGCTGCCTGTTGGGAGAAGAACTCAACATCTTGTTCAACTAATGAACACATGTAGTTTCTATTTTCACACTGATGATTCTGTTGAACAACGTTGTCACAGTTTGTCACTAATTCTTGTTCATTTTTGGCCAAACTAACAGGGAAACTGTAACGCTCCCACTCAGCTTATATAAAGTGTCATTGCAGTTCCTCCAGCTCGGAGGTCTCATTATAACTTAAACCCACTAAGATCAGGCTTTTGCGTGTGACGGGAAATTGTTTACTGTGTTCCACCCGTCAGTGGACTCTGCAGTGGACCAGAGTTTTTAATCATGTCAGCTCGGCTTTGACCTAAAAACATCAGACCTGAGTGAACACGCTAATTACAAAAAAGCTGCATTATAAAACAGGAAGTAAGATCCAGACTAAAAGTGTGTGTGTACACAGAAGGTAAGAAAATAATCATCACATTTATACAACAGTTTATACACACACACACACACACACACACACACAAACACACACACACATACACACACAATATATCCTTCATAATTCACATAAATATATATTCTCTTCGATTAGGTGCTTATTGAATAGTCCAGATTAAATAGCTGCTTTGATTGTTTGTGATAAAGTGAATCTATTACAAATGTGCTGTCAAGTTAAATGTCTCTGAGGCCTCATTATAGTATGTTAGGTTTGATGACGCCTCCCACGTTTATTTCTACAATCTAGCTTCATTTGGCCACTTCAGCAATTTTCTTTGTAGCCAAAATGTCTGTATGCAGGGTCAGTTTACTTTTACGTGGAGAGTCAGACAGGTCATGTTTATAAATGTATAAAACTTAAAGTCTGACTAATTACATGAAGCTAACAGCAAGTTAAACCTGAGAGCAAACAAAATCTTTGGATGAAATGATACTAAACTTCATCTGTGGAGTGCCGAGAAATACATTCTCTTTTCTTCATACATCTGAGCTTTTGTATATTTTTCACTGGAGTGTTTTACTTCAAATCTCAGCGGAATGACCGATGTTCCTGCTTCAGTTGTTATAATCTGGAATGACCTGTTCTCCATTTGGGTTTTGGTCCACTGGTTCAGTCTGTATGAAGACAAAGTAAAGGAGTTTTACATGTAAAATTCCGCACAATTTCAAAACAGTGTTTCTTAATAAATCACAAATCAGTCTTCTTAAAAAGTTCAAATATATTTTAGTTTTGATGTGTATGTACATTATACTCGTGAAAGTTTTAGTGCATAATTTAAGTACATAATTTACACCAAAACATTCCTCTCTTGAGAGCAAATAGTTAAAATGCAAGCAGAATGGTCTGTTATTAAAATACACATAACTTCCTTCCACTGAACAAATATGAAGCCAAAATATCAACAGCAAGATAAGAATGAGCTTCATCATCAGAAAACGTCTTGTGTAAAAAATAGGGGTGGGTATTGGCAAGAACCTCACGATACGATACGTATCACGATATTGCTTTTTTACACACTCTTAAATAAAGATGAAAACACAAGTACCTGTATATGTACATCAGATGATATTGATCAGAGGACAAATTGAGTCAAAACTATTTCATTCAAAACAGCCTCTCCATTTTATTAATTCCCATGAAATTTCCAGGCAGTAATATTCTCTTAGTCCAGCTCGTTGTTCTTGCTATCTCTCTTAACTTTGAAGCCAAAGTGCTTCCAAACGTCAACTTTAAATTGCGGAGGCGTTGTTAACTTGCCATCCATTTTGCAAAGACCTCAGCCACTCTCTCTACTACAGAAATACACCCGCCACACAGCAGAGTCGCTCTTCGGCAATATATCGATATTTGGAGTTGAAAAATCGATATTGTATTGGGCGGCAAAGTATCGCGATATATTGCTGTATCGATATTTTTGCCCACCCCTATAAAAGAGAGAAACTTGAAATGAATATTTTCATGTTTAAGAACCGGATATATCACCCAAACCTCACATATATCACTGCATGCTGGGAGATACAGCCTTAGAATGATACTGTGATATTTCATCCGCCATATCACCAGAATAAATATAACAAAATCTTCTCTACAGCACATGATGACATGTTGGGACTGGACGACAAAATCACCATATTTTATCATTTATTTATATTGCCGTATCGATATTTTTGCCCAGCCCTAGTAAAAATGTATTTGACATGTGCTTTGACTTGTTAGTTCTTCTGCTAACATGGAGTTGTTGTGTTTATGAGTTATATCACATTCAGCCACCAGGAGGCGATCATGATGAGCTGGATTCACTTTGATGAGCTGTCAGTCGTCCATCTTGATAAACTGTAAGTCATCAGTCTGCAGTTCTGGTTAATGGTTCTTCTTCCTTTGTACTGAAGAATCAGCACTATGACTTTTTTGTGCCTTTTATTGTTTTGACTTAGTAATTGTAATTTTCTGCGCTGGTGAGAAAACAACAATCTGTTGGATTCTATTAAACTTTGTGCAGCAGAATCACATTTTCTACCCCAGTTATCATCTGGTGATATTAAAGCTCAGATTTTGGGTTACCTTCATTTTGAGGTGGTTGCTGAGCCTGGTCCGGAATACATTTGAAGGTTGTTGGACTTTGTTGGTGACCAGACTGTTTTAAAAACAAGTTACAACTTTAAAAAGAGAGACATTTTAAGTATTCAAAAAGCATGCAGCACATTTATCATCATTTCAAGAAGGGAACAGTTTTATGATCTCAGTTTAGTCGCCAGGTTAGTTCTTCCTTGTTAGCTTCATTGGGTCGACTTCATGTTCATGTTTACAAGTACAGCATGAAGCATCAAAGGTTAATTTTGAGAAAGTGACTATGACAAAGTGTCCACTTCATTCGCTGACCTCCTGTATGAAAGTCAGGCTACAAACTGACCCTCACACCCAGTTTCTATAATGTTACGTCACTAAAAGAGTCAGACTGACTGACAGTGGATGTTAACTGTCAGTGATACTGACTGAGCTCAGAGGAGCAGCAACATTTAAACCAAGAACAAACCGAGTGAAACAACTTTTCAACCTGAGTGTCTGTTTAACAGGAAATGTGTCAATAATGATAAAGTTTAGAGACGTTTGACTTACAGTTATTATGGAGCTTATGGCAACTGCAGACCAGCAAAGTGATGATAAGAGCAGCACCAACAACACCACCAAAAAAACCACCAACAACACCACCAATATCCTTGTCCTGTCTGTCTGTGCCATCTGAAAAAATGAAGGAGAGATGTTAGTGTCAGTGCTTTATTAGGGCTGCATGCTTCTGAGAGGAAGGGAAACATAAGCAAACAACACTTTACAAACATACAGCTGCACATGTTAAGGTGAACAGTGCTGCAGGTGCGCTGCAGCTGCAGGTGTGCTGGTCTTCATAAACTGCAGTTCAACTGTTCCTCCAGTTCATCAACTACCAGCTCTCTGACTGTCTCTCCTCCTGAAATACTTCAAACTGATCTACTGACACAATGGTGCCAAATACGACCCTGTTGTTGTTGTCGTTTTTTGCCATTTTAATAATGAAGCTCTGGTAACTCCATGACGAGGACGTTCCACTTCCTTTAACATCTGTACTATAAAAATCAGAGGCTGCAACAGCTGCACACTGTTCACCTCACTGAAGGTGTGAAGATGATCTGGAGTAGTGTTGTCACGATACTAAAATTATGACTTCGGTACAATACCTGCCTAAAATATCTCGATACGATACTGAAACGATACCACAGCAGAAAACTAGAACATCATCAAAAGTAATGGAATAAAATATCAGATAACAGAATGTGGAAATTAAAATGATTTATTTCTTTTTAATAATTCAAACACTTCAAAAGTCAAAATAAAATATATATTTTTGTAAAAGCTGCTGAGCTTTATGCCTTCTGTAGCCAAGAAAACAAGTGTCTTTTTGTTTTGTTCATTTGTCTTGTTTGCTCTCAGAGATTATTACATAACCTAATTGTCCATTTAAAGCTCAGTGCTTGTAGTGGAATTTTTTTTTTTTTTTTTTTTACTAAACTAGAATTTTATTCAGCAAAAAATAAATGACTTTAACTGTAAGTCTGGCAATTAATAAAATAAGATAATACTTTATTCGTACCACAAAGGGGAAATTTTGCATTTCATGTTGATGAAGTTCAAAACTGATTATTAGCCTGCAAACTACATTAGTGCACTAAAGTAGACTACAACACAAATGACCCAGACCTGGAGGAGGTCTGTGCTCTAATCGGACCATGTTCTAATTATATAAATTACAATATATGTTATAAATTATTGACAAAAACGTACATGCTGTGATTATATTACTAGTACTGATTGACTTAAAATAGATAATTTATAAGTGGCGTTGCTGATTTGCATACTTGTGAACACCAGCGCATGTTGGTAAATTCATGTTTCCAGTGTGAACGTTGCAAACATTGTTTGCATACAGAGATGTTGAACAGTAAGCTTTACCCTGACTGCCTCGTTCAACTCTGATGGTGAAAAAACCTTGATTGACTTCCATCCAAGGGATATTTAACTTTATGTTATGTTATGTTCTTTGAAATCTTTGAACAAGTCCGCATGTCTGTCATAAAGTGGCAGAGTGCTCCTGCCGACCGTCCGAGGCTTGTTGAAGAAGCACGGAGCGAAATCAGGAAATATTTCACTTAGCTACATTGCCGACAGTAAGGGCAAGCCCACGAACACCACAAAGCCCATCTGTAAACGATGCTTTTAATCCGTGATGACCAAGAGAGACAACACGTCTGTCTCGCTCTGCTCTGTGACTGTCTGTGACCGTGAAACCACGCCCAATCTGGCTGTAGCCAGGGAGGAACCAGAGAGAAGCTGCACACAGACACGCTGCCCCGCTGTCACAAAGTTCATAAAGTACCGATACTAATAAAACGTTAAAAAGTATTGTTTTTAAACGGCTGGGTACCGCGCTACTATTCTAGTATCGGTTTAAACTGCAACACTAAGAGGCTGAATTATGAAGCAAGTTCAACTTACTGTTTCGGTTAACTGGAGACACAGGATCATCCTGAAGGATCTGAGAGGGGTCGTCTTCTCCTTCTGGAAGGACTGTTGAAAAAGAGAAACCTTAAATTATTAACAAGCAGTATTTATTACATATTATGAAAATAACAGTTTTATGAGCTCAGTTTGTTCTCCAAGTTGTGACTGACTTCAGATACGGGGATTATAATCAATAATGAAATGGTATTCAAACACAATTTGTGCTCACATCATCTAGACATCTGATTTAATGTCACATAACTGCAAAAGTTACTGTAAGAAAGCTGTTATTACCTGTGAAGTGTCTTGTGTACAGTTTGGTTACAAACCTCATTATAAAATAGTATTAGTACCTTTGAGTGTTACAGTGCAGCAGAGACGTCCTCCAACACAGCTTTGGTATGAACCACTATGAGATGTGTTTACGAGCAGACTTAGAGAACAATTCCCTGAGAGCAGTTCCTCCTTGAAAAGAGATGTTTGGTTTTTGAAGTCATCTCTCTGTTGGTGAAGGAAATCCTCACCCTGAAAATACACATGGACATCTTTATAGTCCCCTGTAGTTGGATCCTCAATTGACCACTCAACGTGTTCACGGCTGATATCCATCTTGTCCTCTGTTGAACATGGGAGAATCACTGTGTCACCAGCGGTTCCTTCAATGGTTGTATTTGGGCACTGCAACACTGTTGAAGACAGAAACAGGATCATATTATGATTACATCGAGCCTTTCAATCATCTACAACAAAATAAGCATAACACAAGACGCTGGTTGCTGTGTTTTAGACTCCAGTGTTGACTCCAGTGGCTGGCAACAGCTGCACAGTCTTCCCATCAGTGGTGCCCCCACCGGGGGGGCGTGGCCACCCCTGGAAAATTGCTGCCCCCCCCAGTGCTCCCACCAAAAACAAAATGTTTGTGTTTTTCTGAAATGTTTGTGTGTTTCTCAAAATTGAGGTAACTGTGTTGGATGCATATTGTCTTTTTAATGAAAAAGAGTCAAGGGGAATGCAATACACAGCCACAGACTTGAGCTGAATCTGAGTTGTCTCAAGAAGGGCCATTTTGGTGTGCCACCCTAAGATTTTCACTGGCCCCATCTGGCCCCCCCCTATGAAAATGTTCTGGGGGCACCACTGCTTCCCATCACCCGAAGATCTGGGCACTGTATTGTAAAGCAAGTTCAACTTACTGTTTGGCTTAAGTGGATCACGGGAGAGGTTGTTTCTTTGTTCTGAATGGACTGTTAAAAGAGAGAAACATTTTTTAAGTATTCAAAAGAAGCAGCACATTCATTCCATCTTTCAGGGAAAAGAACAGTTTTATGAGCTTAGTTTGTTCTCAAAGTTGTGACTCACTTCAGATAATTGTAATCGACAATGAAATGAAAGTTAACATATACAATGTTTTTAAACAGTTCCTGTGCAATGAACAGTGACACAAAGATATAAAAACAGATATTTTTGGACTGGAGTCTTTGGATTGTCTCCAACAAAATACACACAATGCAAGATGCTGGTTGCTGTGTTTTAGAATCCATTGTTGTAGTAAAACAAAAGCCCATGTAGTAACTTCTAATTAGCTTTACACACAAGCTGTTCTGGAATCATGAAGAAACATAACTTATTAATCCATCAGTGAAGTGAAACCAATAACCTGAAGGTCCTGAGAGGCATTTAAAACTGTCAATATAAACATGTAGCTTACAAAATGAACAAATAATAATGATGCTTTTCATTAAAATATTACAGATAATGTTTAAACAATGGTGTTAGTCGGATACTTTCAAAATTTAGCTTGCTTTGCAGTTTGCCAGGTAGCACTTAAACCCCCAGGAGGAGAACCTGTCTCCTAGTGGCCAAACCAAGTAATTACACCATCACAAAGACTTTTCCCCATTCTAACATCATTAAAGAAGAGCAATGACTCAGTTGACTGTCATGACTTGAGCCATTGGGTCCGATAACACCAGAAAAGTCTAGAAGAGCTGCACAATTACTTTATTTTATCTCCATCCAAGTTAGCCGAGCGCTAAACCGAAAGTAACACAAACTGGTATTGTTCCAGCGAGCTTGCGACCTCACAGACCCCCCCTGGTTACCACCAACTGTAATTACTGTGTCCATATCCCTGGTTCTCAAGTTTGCCTTAAAATAATGCTGGAAATTCAACTCAAGACATCGAGCTAGCTGGGTAATTTTAGTTTTTCCATATTGATTCCACTCACCTGGATCTCCACAAACGCCCACCAGCCCGATGAAGAGCAGAATGCCGAGCAGTAGCTTCAGCAGCATCATCTCTGGCTTACTAATTATATATTGTTGTATCGTCTAGCTGTACCTTCTTTACCTTCACACAGACCGCTCACAGTAGGAAAAATACAACGACACAGCTTACCTGTCATGCGGAAGTGACGGGAGGGGGAAAGGAGGGGAGGGGTATAGTGAACCTGACTGAGTGGAGTGAGAGAGGGGGAGAGGGCTCTGACATCATCATGCTTGTATCAATCTGATACCAATACTCACCTTGGTATCGATACTATCGATATTTTGATCAATCGGCCCACCCTTAATTCCCACATGTAAGATCATGGCATCAAGTGTTGCAAAAGCGCTGGTGAAGTTTTTTTCTGTGCCTGGTTTGCCTAAAGAATGCAACCGGACCAGGGAGGCAGATTCATGTTGTGGATATTTGCACAGGTAATGAGGTTTATGTCGGCAGTGCCAGTGCCCCATTGTGATTTACAGAGACCACAATCCTCTGGTGCTTTTAAATGCACAGCACAAAATAGAGGTTAATGTGTTGGACATTGTTTTTATCAGTCTTTCATCATCGTGATCCGGCACATCAAGGGTGTGTTCTGCTGTCTCTCCCTCACTCTGTTTTGTTTCTCATAGCACCCTCCTCCCTCTCTACCTGAGCACACCTGAGTGTAATCGGAGCTCTGGTGCAGTGGGGGAGGGGATAAAATGGTACAGAGTGCAGCAGCAGTACACCTGTGAGGAGGGTTCTTTTCTCACCTTTTGCTCTGTTGTTCCACACAGGTTTGGGTTAAAACCTCCATGCACTGAAGGTGCTGCTGTATTTGTTGTATTCCTTTTTGGTGTGGAGGTTACCGGTGGTTCAGTTATTCGTCTCTTTCTTTTTAGGTTTAGTTTTCCTTCAGGTAGTTTAGGGGGAGGTGCAGGAACGACGGCTCACTGCGCGGCTGATCTTCTAATCTTTTGTTCTTTTTGGCCGGGAACTTCAGCCCTCTTTTGTTTCTTCTTGGTTTGACTTTTGAGAATTATTGAATAAAGCTTGCTTAATTGTTTACATTGTGTGTGTTGCGTCCTTAATATGTTTCATCCTTCAATCCCCTTAGAGCCGACACCCCTGGCCAAGCCTAAAAAAGGGCAGCTAACTCACACAGCTCGCTATGTGACAAAGGCCTCAGTTTGTGGTTAACATGTTGAACCAGACCAACAGAGCAGAGCTGGTTGTCACATAAAGCAGGAAGTGAAACGAAGTCATGCAAGACTGAAAAAAGAAAAAAAAGGTGGAATTAAATTCTTCAAATGACTTCAGACTTTCTTTGCTCTAGTTTTCACGTAGCAGAGATCATCTGATCAACTGGACAGAAGAAGAAGAGCCTGTTTGCTGCCCAATATGAATGGAAAGAAGCAAATATTCTTATTTTTTTATTTATCTTCTTTAAGCATCTCTTTGCCAGTAAAGCACGATGTCTACATAGTTTTAAAAAAATTATGCATGCCCTGAACTAACCACAAACGTTCTGGTTCTCATATCTGGTGAGTTGTTTGTTTAAACATACAGAAAGATGGCGGACACATTGTTAATATGCTTGATGCTGTGTACGAAATATTATCTACATTTCTTATTCCACTGTAACGACGTCCAGCAGTTATATACTGTGTTGTGATGTTTTGACTTCTGGGCTGAAGTTTGCAGTAAAATAACTTGTCACACAATTTATATGGTCAGTCAGGAACATTTGAGCAGAAATGGAAATATGTTTACCATATAAAAACTTCTTTCTTTTTCAAGATGTATTTACTATATGCTGTGTAATACAATGTTTTTCTTGTATGTATAAAATGTGAGAAATAATTGCTGAAATACTATTGTGTGTGTGTGTAATAAACCATTAGCAATTCTTTATGGAAAGTAACAATTGATGTTACTTTGTAAATGGTAAAAAAATATTGTGTAGTTCATTTATAAACATTATTTGCAACTGGTGAACTGTCAATTCATGATTGATTAATAATTGTTATTTTAAAATGTTACTCATGTCATTAAGTTCTTTTCAGCAAAGAAATAAGTTTATTAAATGTTGTAAAATGTGTTACTTCCCACCTTCTGTGGGAATTCGTGTCCAGTTTTCATCTGTGTGTTGCACTGATATTATTTCCTAATTGATTATTGGTGCTGTTCAAACACACATGTCTAAAAATATCCTGGTTCTGAACGAAACTGCATTCATATTCAGATCTTATTCATCACATTAGAGCAGGGACAGGCAACCATGTGCCATAAAGACAAGGAGTGTATGTTTTGATATCAATTAAAAAAATAAATAAGGTACACGTCACAATTCGTTATCTATTTCACAAACTCTATTTGGAGTTCTCATTAACAATCTGTCATGTGCACTGAATTCCCACCATGGCAGAATCCCCTCAGGCGGTGAATGCAGCTTTAAGTTTCGTTTCCTCCAAAGCAGCCACACGTCAAATTTAGCACACAAAAAGTTCTGGAAACAGAAAGTAAACAGCACAATTGTTGCACATCATCTTGAGAACAACAAGGTCATTTTGTCCTATTTACAAATAGTTTAACTACAACAGCTACAATACAAGCTGTTTTTGTCAGATGGCTGCAGTACTCAACTTGCTGGAGCGGTTGTAGCCAGGTGACTCCTACAGCATGACAAGATTACTAGTTTTCGACAGCAGACACACAGGGGAAAAACCCAAAGTCGTAACTTCATTTTGAGAAACAAGCCCAAAATTGCTTAGAAAGTGCAAACTTGGCAACTCTGGCTTTTCATCTGGGGCCTGTTCTGTGAAGGGGGCTCAACATCTCCAGGCTTTGAGCTCATGATGCAGCTCAACAAAGCCCCAAGTCCCCAAACAGAATTAAACGGTTCTGCGACGGTGGTTATCAACTTAATTTGTTAAGTCCGGCTCTCTGCTTTGTACTCTGTGCGTTTGACGTCATATTATTCTACTTCCGTGCAAAAATGGATCGATCCCGGGCCACGTATTTTACTCAAGATGAGCAAAAATCTTATTATGCAAAGCTATGAAGAATTCAAAGAAACCATCGCGGCAAAAATTAACACTGTCTCCGCCAACAGAGCGAGGGAGAAAACGGCTGACCGTGTAAATGCGTAAGTTAACGATGATTAATATTATGATCAATATTATATTAAGCCCTTAGTGTTTTAATTTCTGAAAGCTCAGCATTGTGCAACTTTTACATATTAACCTTCATCCATTTAAGAAATAAATACACTGAAGCAACAACTATCTTTTTTCATTTTTGAATGATGTCTATATTGTTTTCACATTTACTGATCTCAGTTATAGAATGCACGTGTGTTTTATTGAAAGCGAGGCTGAGTGTGCGCAGGCTGTAAATGTTCTGTGTTTTTTTTGTATTACTGTGTCGGGACCAGGTTATGAGCTAAGCATAAGTTACCATGGTGATCTAGCCGGGTTAAAGGAGAGCCACCTTCGTAGTACAGGGAAGCCTGGCTTTAGACTCAACATAGCTCGCTAACCCACTAAACCGACTTCGCAAAATACCCATCTGGTGTCTTGAACTGGATCGACACTTTGCTGCCTCCCACAGTTCAGACATTAAACTACAGCTCACTGACAGAATGAGAAGCTTTTATCAGTCAGGCTTCACTCAGTGTTGTAGAGAGCTGTTGTTATCTCAGCTGAATGCTGCTCAGTTGTAAAGTTGTTGTTGTGCTGCTGTACAGCCTATAGTACTGTAATACACTCTGGTCCAGTAGGGCAGTGCTGCATATTCAAAGACTGATATGATGAACCTCGATCATGGTTTCAGAGGACACTGTGTTTGAGTTTGCTCAGGTTGATGAGCAGCATCTCTCAGTGTGGAGCAGCATAAGATCTGGGAGCATGTCATTCATTTTCTGCTAAAGGTACAAACAACACGACTCCACGTTGTGTCCTCTGGAAGGACACGTCATCATGTCCCTTTTGAAGAGGGACACTTCCAACAATATAATATCAAAAAAAGCAACTTGCAACACAAATAAATGTAAAGTTTCAACATACACATAAATGCAGCTGTAATATTAATCCAAAGACATCAGATATGATGGTTAAACACTGACAGGGAACAGTTTACTGCTCTGAGTGCTCCTACTCTTCATATTTAAGCTATAAAATGAACTTTTACTTGATCCAGGATTGAATCACAAATAAATGCAGTGTTATAACTAATTCAGTAGGGGGAGCTCTTTATCTGTTTCATGTCTAAGTCCAGTATTGTGTAAATAAAATGAGCATTTTAAAAAAAAAAGTGAGAGTGCTTTATTTCATGTAGTGAACATTAAAAAAGGAGAGATTTAGAAAAACATACAATAATCTGAGTCATATTTACAGAATTAATATGAAAAATAACAAAGATTAAATAAAGAATTAATACTTTATCACAAATACAAAGCAATTTTAAATAAAAGTCTCCCAACCCCAGGCGTCATATGTTATCGTATCACATCATAATATACATTCATAATTTAAATAAAAGCTCATGTGGTCAACACATGAAGAGATTTACAGAAATTCAACAGATATTCTGCACAGACATGAATACATAAATCTGTAAAAAATTTAAAAGGTTTCCCGGAACACAAACTTTTTCCCTCCATCCTGGTTGTGCAACGTAACCTGCAGTGTTATTTTCATAAAAACATCCATAAAGTCGTTGTGTAACGACCTGCAGATGTGAAGGACAAGATATCTTACATGAAGCGTGATGCTGTTGATCACAGAACTGTCTCATCAGAAGTATTCTAAAGTCAGATTTTCACCGGTAATTCAAATAAAAGACACAAGTGCAACATTACAGACAGTTTAAAGAGCTGCTCTGATATCAGCTGTACCCATTTTAGATTCCAGATTGTAGCTAAAGGCCAGTAAGCTTTGGTCTGCTAACACAACTTCAGTCTCCAGTCGTTAAATCCGCAAATGACTTGTTCCTGTGGTTATCATGTAAAAATTGATTGATTTTTAAAAAATTGATTTTCTGTAGTGAATCAATTGTCCTGAAAACTGTGCTGTAATCTTGTATTTTAGAAATCTGGCATAAGTTAGCTTGTTAGCACAAGCAGGCTAATCACGAGCTACACATCAAATACTGAATGTGCTGACTTGTTTGTGTCTGTGTACAACTTCTTCACGTGCCTTCAATTGCTCTCTGGGGACAAATAAATTGTTTTTAATTGAATTGAATGGTGCGTTCATGGGGTGTCGGAATAATTTGAGACAAAATGTGGGAAACTGGGAAAATTCACATGAACAAGTTAAACATGTCGAGTCGGAACAACAATTTGGAATGTCAGAGAAAATAAGATTTAAAAAAAAGCAAAAGTTAAAATGTTTTTTAAAAATCTCTTGTTATGCTTGAAGGAAATGTTGTCTGTACCCTTAAATATGAAGCAGGAGGTAGCAACGATTTAGCTTAGCTTAGCATAAAGACTAGAAAAATGGGCAAACACCTAGCTTGGCTCTGTCCAAAGCCAACAAAGTGTCCACTAGCACCTCCAAAGTTGAATAATTCAAATGAAGAAGAAAACTTTTATGTTAGATATTGAGAATGATGCTGTAGTGACGTGCAAGGAGCTGCTTGTTTTGAATTGAAGAGGCTGTAGCTTTAAACTTTATCCCTGAACTGTTGTGAGACAAAGTATAACAGGGATAAAGGAAAGAAAGGGAGAGCTTATGTATTACAAGAATTTATCGGGTCTGTACATCACTTACTGCTAGAAGCATTTGGCTGTGCAGATAGTTTTCTGTCTTTGTTAGGGTTTAGAACAATCCCAGTCGTAACCTGTTACATCTTTGTGTCAAACGGTGTGCTCTTCTCTAGTGATATTAACAGCTCGGTTTCCTCGGGTAAACCTGCCAGCCGTGTGTAGTGGTGATTGTGGCTTGACGATGAGGAATGTCGACGCTGAGTCTTGGGAAC
>CAEMYA010000346.1:13927-30385 GCA_903131615.1 Diplodus sargus
AAACTGTTAGCTAGCTAATAATGATAATATTGATAACATTACTGTGGGTTCAATAACAGGTTTACCTCTCCACGGTCCTCTCAGCTGGAGATAAACCAGAGCCGCTTCTCCTCTTCCTCCACATGGGGGAGGATTAAAAAGGAAATCAGGAATTCCTGTAGCTCGAACAGATCTGACAGTCAAACTTTACTCTTCTTGTCATTTTTGCGGACCTGGGCTGCATAAATAGTGACGTACGGGTAGGGGCAGGATCATCTCGCAACCAGGAAATGCTGCGAAGGGTAGACTGTCCAATTTCACAACAGGCTGATGTTGCCTTCAGGTCTCTCTGAAGGACACTTCCTTTGCTGGCGGCGAAGGATGGGTCCTTGAAGGATGCTGCCCCTGAATTTGGACACAGCCACAGACTATATACGCACCAGGGAAGGGAGCACAGGTGAGAACAATCAGGGATTAGGGGAGACGTCAGACCGGTGACACAGGAGGAAGAGCAAGTGACCTGAAACGAGAGGAGAGTTATTTTTCAAAATAAAACATGAAATTCACAAGACAGAAAACCCAAGACAGGACGACCCTCACCGGGGTGTGACACTTTCAAACAGCTGAGGTTTAAATTCTCATTCTGTTCTGTGTTGTATAGTTTGAGCTGATTTCTCCACAGTTCAGTTCTTTTCTCCTTGGCTTTGGATCGGTGTTGTTGTTTTGGTTGTTGTATTGATCTTAATTATTATCATAATGTTGCCTTGTGTTAATTGTGTGTTTCTTCCTCTTTATAACAGGTGCTGAGGCCCAAGCGAGCAGCAGCCCTCCCCTGGTGGTGGTGTTTGACCTAATTTTGTTGGTTGCAGTGCACTGGTGGTTTATACTTTGATTTAGTCCCTTTTTGAGTTTCCTGCCGCCGTGGTATGGGTGAGGTTTGTTCAATTGGCTCACTGCCGCTGTGAGGAGGAAGTGGAAGACGAGGAGGAGGAAGGGAGCAGAAATAGAGAAGGAACCTCAGTCAGAGCAGGAGTGAGTGAGGCAATTTAAAAATAGTTTTCAAACACTTTAAGTGAAAGCAAGTTAACTGACATATTTCTCAGCAGCAAGTGTTGTGCTTCTTTAGTTATTTTCTAAGGATAAAAATACAACAACATGTCAAATTTAAAGAGATTCCTTCTTCTGTTGGCACACAGGCATCAAATGATGAAGTTAGAACATATGAGCAAGAAAAGGAGAGAGTCACCATCGTCACTGGACAAAGAAGAAACTGGAGAAGACCATGAGAATGAAGGATAGGAACAACAATAACGAGTAGAGCTGCAGGCAGGTTTACAAGGTAAAGAAGAATTCTACTATTACAATTAAAAGACAAACTCGCACATCATTCTGCTGGATTTAAATAGATGTAAAATTGAACGAAATAAAAAATGTTGACCATACAGTTCAAATTACATCAATATATTCAATATAACTACAAACACACCTTTTGACCAATCTGAATATGAGGACCTGATAAATAGCATCTAAATCAGTGGTCCCAACCTTTATTGCACTATGGACCGGTTTCATGTATGCCATAATTTGACGGACCGGGCTCGGGGGGGGGAGGGCGCGTGTGATTCCACGGTAAGAAAATGACAGCAGTTGTCCACTCACCATCCCCGCAGCTGCAGTTCAGCCACTTTAACAGCCAAGTTCTATACAGTTGTCCATCTCCCTCTGCTTACATCTCGTCTTTGGGCCTTTCCTTTTTTCTTTGCAAAGTAGCTCTCCGAAGACGTTTGTTTTCCACTAATCTCAGCTGGCTTGATTTTTTTTAGAGTATACCGGTCCGAACTGCAACAGGTACATGTCAAGTGCACCAAGAGGAACAGACGGATGCTGTTAAAAGAGAATCCGTTTTCCAAAATAAAACAACTTTCTGAGTATGATCGTCAATATAACGGAAATAAAATAACGTATTTATTCTTTCTCGGTACCAAACGACCCACGGACCGGTACCGGTCCGCAGCCCGGTGGTTGGGGACCACTGATCTAAAGAATGTCTGTCAATCTTGGTACATTTCAAGTGGAGCTGTGGAGTTCTAGAAGTCTATGAATTTTTTTCCTATTTAAAAAAAATACATTGAGGACTGAACCGACTGTATGTTGCAGTGCAAGAAAGGTTTTGTCACGATTCTGAGAACTTTTCAGCTCTGCAGGTCGTACATGTGACTTTTTAATAATATTTTGAAGTTTTAAATGTGAAAATCCAGGCAATTTTTCTTTCATACCGACCTTATTTAAATGCTGACAACATGACCCAGATGAAGAACAAAGTGTTGGTCTGATAAAGATGTTCTATATCCGTCATGTGCTGCTGGAGATTTATTGATCACCTCAAACACAGACGATTATGTTTTCATCTTGTATGTTATAGTATTTCCTCCTCCATGCACATTTGGAAGTTGTGCCAGAAACTATTCTCTGCTTCAGAAGGCAGAACTACCTGGAGGAGGAGTAAGAAGAAGAAAATAAACTTTACGTTCACTGCATGTAAATATTTATGTACTGTGAATGTGAGAATCTTTATTATTTTGTGTAAACATATCTGCTAACCTTGTGGTTTGTGTTGAACTGTCTCTCCTGTCATCCTGTAACAAAGCACTGCAGTCTGATTCTCTGCATGTGCAGATTAAATTGATCTTGATATTGTTTCTGGATGATCAGATTCTTCCATCCTATGTTTTTACTTTAACACTTTATATTTTGACTTTGTTGATGCTTTTGATGAATAACTGCAATAAAACAAACCTTCCTGAGGACTGAGGCTTATTGGACTCATTTGTTGATATTCATCAGGTTTATTTGATCATAAACTAAACAGAAACATTGTGATGCAGGACTTTAACTTGTGGAGACAAAACAGGACTGTGAGTCAGCTCACTGCATGATGATCCAGATGTTCTGGTCCAGGTGTTTTTCCCTCAGGAGACTCAGAACTTCTGCATGTCAACATGTCATCTCATTAACAGCTGCAGGGGAGCAACTGGCTTTGGTTTGGTTTGAAACACTAAAATGTCCTCATTGTCTTTGTTTACTTGAGTGGATCGGATGAAGTTAAACTAATATTTGAGACAAACACTCAACATGTCAGGTCTCTGAGATTGCAGCATTTCCTGTCTTCATGTGTCAGCAGGTAGCAGCTTCCTCCTGTCAGGATCTTTGACCTCCTCTCCTCTTCCTCTGAGTCAACATGTCTCCTGGTGAACAGCTTCAGTTTAACCACCAGAGGGCGAGACAGGCTTTACACAGACACACAACACATGACACTGTTTACTTTATACAGCAGTCTGACAGTTTATATCAAGTGTGAACTGGAAGTCAAAAGATTTATGTATTTAACCTCTAATGAAGTTTGAATCAAGCATTATTTCATTTACTTCCCAAACAGAGAACAACTTTTCAGAAAGCTTCTCCACAGTCTTGTGGTTTATCATTCTGTAAAATCATTGGACACATTTCCTTTCCTCTTCATCTGCACTCACAACTATACAGAACAAACTGTCACATGTTGTTCTGGTGTTGGTTCGCTGGAAGAGTTGCTTCCCTTTGTGTCGTCTCACTATTCTGTTATAGATGAGATGAAAACATTTTTAAGAATAAAAATCATTGTAATAACAACATTATATAACTGTTCCTGAGGGAAAACATTGTAATTTTTGTAAACACATCTCTTTGCTTTCAATCCTATTTACAGGCTGGACTTTGAGAAGCAGCCTGATATCTGATACTGACAGGTGGAGAAATATGACTGATTGTTTGTGTTCTAAAACGATGGGTGTGACTTACCTTCTCCCTGCATTTCAGTGTGAGAACTGAACCATCCCTCACATCAGTTCTCAGTGTTCCTCCTATACAGGCTGCTGGTAAGAGCTCTTTGTTAAAAGTATAAATATAAGTATAGTAAATATATATGTCATGATTTTCTGGATTATTTGTGCAATCAAAAGAAAATTCCATGTTGTCTATTAGGATTTCAATATATTGAAATCTATATAAAGTGGACATTATGACGTAAAAGTGGTGGTGAAAGTACTGTTTTGTAGTATTTGTAACAGTTTGATGTTTATCTCACTGTTCCTCTTTTAAATAGCAGTAACTTCTTGTAAGAGTTGATTCTGATGTTGAAGCGCAGACTTTACTGAGAGACTTTTAATAGTTGTTAAATTGAAACCTCACTGATATCTGTTGTCACATCACACTGGAGCGTGACTCTTGACGGCTTGTTGAACTGGTTTTACTTCATCACAATGCTGAACAAGTTCCAGCTTCAGTGTAGATATAAATACTTTGAGAACATCAGAAAAATGTCTTTAAAAGTTCACATACACTGTACAGGAGGAGGAGAAGTGGGGAAAAGCAAGAAATGAAAGTCCTCTTATTTACAGTATTTTCCACCAGTGCTGAATGTAGAGATGTATGATCGGTTCTTGTCGTGTGGTAGAGATACAGGCAGCATATGAAAAAAAGCAAGCATGTGATCACCTGGTTGTTAAGAACAGCTCGGGATTAAACTGCGCCACAAAACAAAACAAGACACACTGCTTCGAGGTAGGAAGTGTTTGTGACTTTCCTCAGTGAAAGCTATTTTTTCAGTCACAGCATATTGTCTTTAAATGTGTAACTCTGACATAAACATATGAAACACTGAATATTGTTTTATGCTTTATGTTTGCTGGGAGAAGTGATGACCCAACCATTTGATTAAGATTTGGAAAACATTGGGTTTTGACTTAACCTCTTAGTGAACAGTGTTCCTATGTTGGAATGGTAATCCGTAACAGGTTAACAGTATATACTCATGCCGCACACTGTCTTCAGTATTTTTCATTTATGTTCTATTTATGTAAGTAGTTTAGTTTGATGTCTGCATTTTTGCACTGGTTTGCTCTTTTATATTTTGCACTATTTTGCTCTCTTTTATTCTTTGCACTATCTTGCACTGTTCTGTTTGTATTGCGAAGTTTTTCTACTTTTATAATATTTATATAAACAATTTTTCAAGTTCACTTTGGCTTTTTCGTATCAAAATCCTGTAGGCGGAATGGTAAAAAATTTGTTTTCAATGGTTATGCCTCTGTCATTCTATCCCAGTATGAGCAGCATCAAATCAACAAACAAGCAAGAAACCCCAGAGTCTTAGCTTTCATTTGAGACCAAGATTATGTTTCTAGGTAAAGGGGCTCTCAAGTTATAAGCCTTTGAATCTCAGTAGGCGCTCTTGGAAAAAAAGGACCCAAGCCAAACGCACAGACATGCCTTTAGAAAAAAAAATGTGAAAAATCAAATTTTTAGTCTTTTGACTTCAAATTTTGAGTGTAGCACGCTGAGACCAGTGGCTGTGGCCTAATTGTGTCTGCTGTGTCCATAGACATACCTGAGCCTTTATATCTTAGTCCGTTTATTGACATTTGAATGTGACGGAAAACAAAACCTGTGTTCCAACCTCTGTAACTCTGTGTCAGTATGTCATAGAATCACACTGACGCTTCTAGAAAAACACTTCTAGAAAAACCAAGCACATCCTTGAGTCTCAAACTATGTGGGAGCTTTCATGCTTTTAATTTCGGTATGTCGTTTTGGACAAAGAACCTTAAAATTGGGGCGTTCACTAACATCTGTTTGTTGCCACAACAATGGCTGAAATTTTCCCAAGGTCGCCTGCCTGAACAGTATCCAGCAGGTTTAATGCATCCAGATATTGAAAGACAGACTCGCTCTGTGGTTGCTGGCTCGACAGCCGTCTCATGAAGCTGCAACTCCGTCACCACCAGTATAACCATCATCTCTGTGTTCAAGTATTTACAATGTCTAAGGATTTCTTTACATTTAAGTTGTGGCAAATTGTCAGTTTGTGTAAATTCTCATACATACAACCTTTTTTTAGTCATTTTCAGAAATCCAGGATGAAGCAGCTCAACGATGGCCTTTGGTGATCTCACACTTCTTTGATTACATCATGTGATTGTCTTCCTTCTGCTGTTCCAGTCACACAGAGGTAACTTCAGTGAACAAAACAACACTATGTGTGCTGACACCATTCTAATTTATCAAATTTAACTTGACACATTAGTGTCCCAAATATTGATGATAACCAACAGATTATTTCATTCTCTGTGGCTGTGTTGCATAGGGGGATCATACTGGGTGTTGTGTTAAACAACATCATGTCAGTCAGGTTTTATCAACAAATCAGCCATTTTTAACCATTTTGATTACAGATTTTGGTATGTGCATCTGGGGTTTACAGTTTTACACTTGTTATTACATAAATGCCACATTTTCTACAGTTCAAGTTGAACCTTCTGAAAAAATGGTTGATATCATCAGGAACAATTCAAAAGACAATTCCGCTATGTTACCTTGAAGCGAATTCTTCAAATTTGGTACAAATGTTCATTACAACATTTTGTCTTCCTGAAGGAAACAGACATAAATAAAGGGGGCGCCAGAGAGCAACGGGGCGAAAGAAGCACAACCAGTCGGACACAACAGGTATTACTGAAGGCCAGCATATAAAAGTTGTGGA
This sequence comes from Diplodus sargus, assembly GCA_903131615.1. Lineage (NCBI taxonomy): Eukaryota > Metazoa > Chordata > Actinopteri > Spariformes > Sparidae > Diplodus > Diplodus sargus. Next base: position 20,481 of record CAEMYA010000346.1, read on the forward strand.
AGATTGTTGGAAAAGAAAGTTGTGAACACACAGTCTGGCGAGGTGACTGACATTGTGACACAGGTGTGTCTGATTCATTTCTGCCTATTGTACATGAAGTTTAACTACATTGTGTCAGAGTATCTGCCTTCATAGCTGTCACTTGTTTGTTTTAACACCTAACTGGGAGTTACTGAGTGTTTATCATCTTTCGTCTTCTCAGTTTGGACTTTGTGTCAATCAAATTGTTCAAGTGTAGCCTGAACTCTTGAATCTGGAAGCTTTAAGAAATCTTCAAATACAGTTGAGTGTTGCTTTTGTTGTTTGGAACAAAAGTGAAAGTGTTACAATATATTTATTGCTCAATATACTACAGTTAGGGTAACGTATAGCTATCAGAACGTCTGCTGACCAAAGTGAAAGTATATCTCCATAACAAAGCCATGTTGTCCAGGCATTCTCATAGATGCAGGTCTCTGTTTGGATATTAAAAGAAGTGCAAGAATTGTATTATTATTGTTCGACAGTAGATAAAGAGATCAAATCAGTCAGTGAAAGAATGAGTTAACAATGTATTGCTATTGTGAGGTAGAGACCACTGCTCAAGCCTGCGTTTCAACATTTCCTAGTGTGAAACCACTGGATGTTTCTGTTGAGATATGACTGAGTTGGCGTTCCCACATTTGGAAGCACTAAACCTTTTTTTGGATAATTGGGCCAGAGACCACTGTTTGAGATGGTGTCTTAAAATTTTTAAGCATTTAAACCACTGGACATTTTGATGAGAGACTGTCCAAGATTGCATTTATACACTGTAGGCCTGTGCACTGGACATTTGTGACAAGAGATCACTGCTTGAGATGTGTCAGTATTTGTAAGTTCTAAACCAAGCACAAAACTGACCATCAAAACAAAAATATCCAGTTGTTTCAGGTAACATATTTCTGACAAGGCTACTACTTAAGATGAGGTGTCGATATCTGTAGCAGGAAACCACTGCGTATTTTCAATGAAAATTGGGAATCTTTAAGTTGTGTTTGAGGCAACAAAGCCAGATATCTTCAACAAGACTCAACAAAGTCATTATCCAGCTGTGTTTTTGGCAAGAGAACCAGCCTCTCCACAACATGATCTTTTCCTAACCCTAACATATAACCAGACAATAAGCACACTCTGTTCCAACACACAACTGCAAATTCAACCAAAAGAGGTGTAAAGTTGCAACATAAAAACTTTTTAACATATAACATTTGGATTTTAACATATATCATGTTTAAGCGCGCTTTGCAAACATTTATTCTGGTGATTGGGTTGCCCGGGTGATAGGGAGGTAAGTAAAGTTTTCACAAGCAGAAAATCAGACAATATAGGATAAATGTCAGCATCTTGAGCCTGATCATGGTGATTAATGACAAAATCAACATGATCAGGCTCAAGACGTTGACATTTATCTTATACTGTCTGGATATTTGACTGGATAAGTTGGTATTTGTCATGACACCAACCCAAAAGCATTGTTTTCTGTACACTGTGTCATCTGCTTCCTTTACAGAACTTTAAGATGCCTCTCCTCACAGACAGACTGTCCCTTCAGCCTTCACTCAGATCCATCAGTGTCTTGGTTTACTTTCTTTGCCTGACGCACATTTGTAAAGGTAACTTGCACACAAGTAAATACTTAAAAAGATCACTATGACACCAAAGTTATACATTTTTTCAAGGAGTCTGGTGACTGAGAAAATGTGAGAGAAGTAGGAACAAGAACTCACAGACATTATTAACCAACCACAGACATTTCAAATTTTGTCTGCTGCCCTCTGATTATGAATGAGGCTCAGAATATGTTGACTGTCTCAGGTGTGACTGAGGCCACAGAGGTCATCATCTGACACACTCACCTGTTTTAAATGCAGCTCTGATAACTTGACCTATACTAACATCAACTCTGCTGCTGTCTCTTCTCTGTTCTTTAGTTTTCCTCTCAGCAGCGTCAGAGCTGATTTGTTCTCATGAACCAATAGTAGCTCTGGTTGGTGAGGACGTCCTTCTTCCATGTCACCTTCAACCTGCAGTCAGTGCCAGTGATGAGAAGGTGGTGTGGACCAGACCTGATCTGATTCCAAAGTACATCCATTATCATCAAGATGGACGTCTGCTGTTTAAGAATCAAAACCCATCTTATTCTTTACGCACAATACTGTTTTTGGATGAACTGCCGAGAGGAAACGTCTCTATGAAAATATTCAACGTGAAAATCTCTGATGCTGGAAGATACATTTGCAACCTTCCGTCAATGAAAGAGGAGTCCTCCATCCAACTCATTGTTGGTGAGTCAGACTCTCACTGAGTATTATGATTAAATATCTACAGGTACCAACTGACTTATTTCCTCTTCTCCTCTCCTCAGGTTCTGTCTCCTCACCCTTCATAGAGGTTGTGACTAATAACAGTGAACATGTAGTTCTGCAGTGTGAGTCTGCAGGCTGGTATCCAGAACCTGAGGTGTTCTGGCTGGACGGTGAGGGAAACCTCCTCTCTGCTGGACCTACAGAGACAGTCAGAGGTCCTGATGACCTCTATACTGTCAGCAGCAGAGTGACTGTGGAGAAGAGACACAGCAACAGCTTCACCTGTAGAGTCCAACAGAACAGCATCAACCAGACCAGAGAGACACTCATACATGTTCCAGGTAGAGATTCAGTTCTACATGAATTCAATATATTGTTAATGTTTCAAACAGTGAGGTTTAAATTCTTATTCTGTTCTGTGTTGTATTATTTCGGCTGATTTCTCCACAGCTCAGTCCAATTTTGATCGGAATTCCGTCTATATTATCATCATACTGACCATGACGGGTAAGTCACATCTTCATTTTCCATTTTTTAACACAACTTACTATCAGAGCTCTTTATTGGCAGTAGTGAACTGTAGCAGTTCATTCCAAGACATAAACAGATTGTATAACACAATGTTTTTGATATGATGTTGAAAACTGTAAAATGATGTTGTGGGAAACAGAAAAATGTATTTGAGGAGTTATAAACAGTCGTCCAACAGCACAGAGTTCTGGACACCGGCTGTGTTTGAGGTTTGCTCAGGCACCATTCAGTACAACTGTAGAGAATGTTAGAGGATTTCTCTTTTCATTTTATTGTAAACAAACAATGTTCAGCTCAACCATCATTTCTGCTGATGTAGTTTCATCCTTTCAGGTTGTTTTTCCAAAGGAAAACTAAATTAAGATGTGAACTTTAACAGGTTTGTTTTGTTGGCTCGCTTTCGCTGTGAGTTGGAGGAGGGAGAGAAGAGCAGAAATGAAGAAGGTGCTTCAGTCAAAGCAGGAGTGAGTGATGCAGTTTAAAAACTATTTTCATGCAGTTTAACTAAAAGCAAGTAAACTGACATATTCCTCAACAGCAAGTGCTGTTCTTCTTTAGTTCTTTTGTAAAGATAAAGCTACAACAACACAGCAAATGCAAAGAGATTTCTTCTTCTGTTGGCACACAGGCATCTAATGATGAATTTAAAACATCTGATCAAGAACAAGAGAGAGTCATCCATCGTCACTGGACAAAAGAAGAAACTGAAGAAGACCATGAGAGTGAAGAATAGTGCCATCAATTACCAGTAGACCTGCAGGCAGGTTTACAAGGTACAGAAGAATTCAACGATTACAATTAAAAGACAATCTCACACGTATTTCTGCTGGTTTCAGGGTGTTATCAACCAGAAAATGTTGACCATATAAATGCCATCTAAAGAATGTCTGTGTCAATTTTGGTACATTACAAGTCAGACTTGTGGATTTATAGAAGTCTATTAACTTGGGTTAGGGCTTCTATGCATTTTTCCTGTTAAAAAAAAAACACATTGAGGACTTCTGAACTGACCGCATGTTACAGTGCAAGTTTTGTCACAATTCTGAGAACTTTTCAGCTCTGAAGGTCGTATATGTGACTTTTTAATAATATTTTGAAGTTTGAAATGTGAAAATTCAGGCAGTTTTTCTTTCATTCTGACCTTATTTAAATGTTTGTAATTCATGTCCTGATGACCCAGATGAAGGCCGAAACACTTCAGTCTGACAAAGTTGTTCTTTATCTTTGCTGCTGGAGATTTCTTGATCTCCACAAACATAGAAATGTATGTTTTCATATTGTATAATATAATATTTTCCCTTCTCCATGCACCTTATGCACTATATGTTAATATACTTTTTGGTAAATGTGGGAATCTTTATTATTTTGTGTAAATCTATCTGTGAACCTTGTGGTTTGTGTTGAACTGTCTCTCCTGTCATCCTGTAACAAAGCACTGCAGTCTGATTCTCTGCATGTGCAGATTAAATTGATCTTGATATTGTTTCTGGATCATCAGATTCTTCCATCCTATGTTTTTACTTTAATACTTTATATTTTGACTTTGTTGCAGCTTTTGATGAATAACTGCAATAAAACAAACCTTCCTGAGGACTGAGGCTTATTGGACTCATTTGTTGATATTCATCAGTTTTATTTGATCATAAACTAAACAAAAACATTGTGATGCAGGACTTTTACTTGTGGAGACAAAACAGGACTGTGAGTCAGCTCACTGCATGATGATCCAGATGTTCTGGTTTCATCCTGTCAGGATCTTTGACCTCCTCTCCTCTTCCTCTGAGTCAACATGTCTCCTGGTGAACAGCTTCAGTTTAACCACCAGAGGGCGAGACAGGCTTTACACAGACACACAACACATGGCACTGTTCACTTTATACAGCAGTCTGACAGTTTATATCAAGTGTGAAGTGGAAGTCAGAACGTTTCTGTATTTAACATATAATGAAGTTTGAATCAAACATTATTTCATTTACTTCCAAAACAGAAAACTTTCAGAAAGCTTCTCCACAGTCTCGTGGTTTATCATGTGAAATGGTCCTGAAATGTCTAAATCAGCAGCTTCTGTAAAATCATTGGACACATTTCCTTTTCTCTTCATCTGTTCCCATGACTATACTGTATAAAAGCTGCTGAGACATGGGAACCAGCTGCAGCTGGTCAAAGGAAACGTGACTGATATGTGAATAATCAAACTGTCAGGTGTTGCTCTGTCATGTGTTCGCCGGAGTTGCTTCCCCCTTTTGTCGCCTCACTTCTCTCAGTGTTACTGCTCACATTGACCTCTATCATAGCTGATGTGACCACATGTTCAGTATACATCATTGTAATAATAATATCACATAACTGTTCCTGAACGAACACTGTCATTTTTGTAAACACATCTCTTTACTTCATTATATTTACAGACTGGACTTTGAGAAGCATTCTCTTGATTCAGGATCGTGGTCGTCTGGTTGTGTCTGGTTTTGTCTGGTTTTGTCTTGTGTTTTGACTTGTGTCCTTTCGATGCCTCTTCTTCCCCTCGTGATCTCACATGTCCTCTTCCCTCATCAGTGTGTATTTAAGGTCCCCTCCCTGTTCACCCTCGTCAGTTCATTGTGAGCTTTCCCTGAGATGTACTCAGAGTCTTCTCCCGTGTCTCCTCGTGTACCTGCAGTCTCCTGTTTGGTATGTTTTTGGATTTTGATTCTTTGTGGCAGTTTGATTTGGACTTTGTCATTTTTGTAGGCACTTTGTTTACTGTTTTGCTATTTTGCTCCTTTTTCTCTTATTACTCGCTCGTGTAGCTCCTTTTGTTTTGTATTCAGCTGGTATGTAATTTAGCTCCCTGTGTTGCTCGTTCGTAAAACGTACAGCCAGTCTTGTGATGAACTGGTTGGAAGGTTTGCTCACGTTGTCTGGGGTTAATTTTGGTAAATTAAAAACAAGAAGTTCCACCAAAACGACCCTCCCCACCCCCACCTCCGTATCATATCAAGCTAAAGTTAGCTATCTACCGACTAGGCTAACGGGATAATATTAGCCAATTGACAAGCACTAACTGGGCAGAATGGCTCCTCAAATGACGAACAAATTTTGAAGTTGTCGCTTGACTGTCCGAGATGTTTATGTTGCATGTCTTGCACTGTGCTGTGCGTCTTTTGCCGTCAAAATGGCTCTCGCCACCCCTACTGCTGCCCTATGGATGCAGATCTGATATAAGAGGGCATGATTGATTGACAGGGTAGTGATCCAATCATGACAATGCCATTCTCAGGCTGCGCTCCTACCGGGTAATCGATATATATTTTTTAAATTAATGTATTAATTTATATTCAAACTGAAATCATAAACTTAATTGCACTCAAGTCATTCAAGTCATTGTGTCTTAAGTCAAGTCAAGTCCCGAGTCATTAACTTCCAAGTCCGAGTCGAGTCTCAAGTCTTTTATTTTTTTTCAAGTCAAGTCACAAGTCATCAAAACAGCGACTTCAGTCGACTGGAGTCCAAGTCACAGTGACTCAAGTCCCCATCTCTGCCTTTTACTTTCCCCCTTTAAACCCCCGTGACACACACAGTCATAAAAAGACGAGGGAGAGGTTATTAAAACCAAAGGGAGACAAATCTAGAAAAATCACCAATGAATAAAGACAGATGTGTTCTTAGTGTAACCAGACTGAGACTTTGTCCTCTTAACACTTTGTTTATTTCATCTTCAGGAGTCCAGGATGCTGCATGGAAAGAAGAGTCACAGTGATGGAGCTCAGAACAGACAGTGTTTCACTTTTCATCGTCTTTCTGATGCAGTTTTCTGGAGGTCATTTCTGTGCATAACACTATTGTTGTGTCAGATTCTGCTGTATCTCCAACATTTAATGAGGCTGATGTGAATGTCATCAGTTTTCCACTGATGTCTGATGGTGACTGAGAGAAAACATGTGTTAAAGAAAAGCGAAGTAGAAACAGGAACTCACAGACCTTATGAACCAACCACGGACATTAAAAACAACCTCTGCTCTTTGTGTGAATAAGTCTCAGAATGTGTTGTCAGGTGTGACTGAGGCCACAGAGGTCATCATCTGACACACTCACCTGTTTTAAATGCAGCTCGAACTAAAAAAATATCTACTGTGCTGCTGTCTCTTCTCTGTTCTTTAGTAGCATCAGCTTTGATTAGTTCTCATGAACCAATCGTAGCTCTGGTTGGTGAGGACGTCCTTCTTCCATGTCACCTTCAACCTGCAGTCAGTGCCAGTGATGAGAAGGTGGTGTGGACCAGACCTGATCTGATTCCAGAGTACATCCATTATCATCAAGATGGACGTCTGCTGTTTGAGAAGCAAAACCCATCTTATTATTTACGGACTAGACTGTTTATGGATGAACTGCCGAGAGGAAACGTCTCCATGAAAATATTTAAAGTAGAAATCTCTGATGCTGGAAGATACTTTTGCAAACTTCCATCATTGAACAAGGAGGCCCCTGTCCAACTCATTGTTGGTGAGTCAGACTCTGATGAGTTGATATTTTGGCTTGATCTGAACCCATTTTGAAATTCTTCTCCTCTCCTCTCCTCAGGTTCTGTCTCCTCACCCTTCATAGAGGTTGTGACTAATAACAGTGAACATGCAGTTCTACAGTGTGAGTCTACCGGCTGGTATCCAGAACCTGAGGTGTTCTGGCTGGACGGTGAGGGAAACCTCCTCTCTGCTGGACCTACAGAGACAGTCAGAGGTCCTGATGACCTCTATACTGTCAGCAGCAGAGTGACTGTGGAGAAGAGACACAGCAACAGCTTCACCTGTAGAGTCCAACAGAACCACATCAACCAGACCAGAGAGACACTCATACATGTTCCAGGTAGAGAATCAGTTCTACACATATACAACATATATTAATGTTTCAAACAGCTGAGGTTTAAATTCTCATTCTGTTCTGTGTTGTATTGTTTCAGCTGATTTCTCCACAGATCTGTTATTTTCTTTTTCAAATTGGATCCTTACTACTTTTGTTGTTTTCATCTTAATTATTATGATACTGATGGTGATAGGTAAGTCACATCTTACTTTTCCATCCTTTATAACAACTTACTGTCAGAGCTCTTCAGTTTCTGTAGCAGTTCATTCTAAGACATAAATACATTATACAACACAATGTTATTATATGATGTTGAAAAATTGTAAAATGATGTTGATAGAATCTATAACAGAGTGAGAAATTTGAAAAATAGTTAAGGCCTGTAAAGAATGTTCACTGATTTCTCTTTTCATATTAATGTAGAAATAATGTTGAACTCAACCATCATCATTTCTGTTGATGTAGTTTCATCATTTCATGTTTTTTGTTCGAAGTAAAACCGAGATTAACATGTGAACTTTAACAGGTTTCTTCTACTGTTGGCACAAATTCATCAAAATGATTCAGTCAAGAACAAGAGAGTCACTCACTGGACCAAAGAAGCAACTGAAGAGGCAGGAAGAGATGGAGAAAGGCAATAAGGAAGAAGAATAGTCGCAGTCGGAAATTCAGTTTATTTTTTTGTAATCATTGTTAATGTTGTTCTCCTACCAGGAGGAGTAAGAAGAACAAAATAAGCTTTACATTTTACATTTTACTGCATGTAAATATTTATATACTGTAAATGTGAGACTCTTTATTATTTTGTGTCAATATATCTGTGAACCTTGTGGTTTGTGTTGAACTGTCTCTCCTGTCATCCTGTAACAAAGCACTGCAGTCTGATTCTCTGCATGTGCAGATTAAATTGATCTTGATATTGTTTCTGGATGATCAGATTCTCCCATCCTATGTTTTTACTTTAACACTTTATATTTTGACTTTGTTGCACCTTTTGATGAATGACTTGTGGAGACAAAACAGGACTGTGAGTCAGCTCACTGCATGATGATCCAGATGTTCTGGTCCAGGTGTTTTTCCCTCAGGAGACTCAGAACTTCTGCATGTCAACATGTCATCTCATTAACAGACAATCTTTATATCAAGTGTGAAGTGGAAGTCAGAACATTTCTGTATTTAACCTCTATGAAGATTGAATCAAAAATGTTTTAAGTTCATTTACTTCCGAAACAGAAAGTAACTTTTCAGAAAGTTTCCCCACAGTCTCGTGGTTTATCATGTGAAATGATCTCGAGCATCGACAAACTTGTTATCTATTCAATGATCCTCTCTTAACCATAAATATGCACATAATCTGTGTGAATGTTTGCTTTAACTTATTTAGTATGTTTGAACCTGAATATGGTAAACACAAACGATGGCACACTGTAAATATTCTATTGAACTCAGAGCAAATAAATACTCAAAGTCAAGAGTTAACGTGACGTACGTGGTTTGGTATTTACATGGATAAACAAACTGCCACGTGTTGTTCTGCTGTTGGTTCAGTAGGTAGAGTTGTTTCCCCCTTGTGATGTCTCACTTCTGTTAGTTTAGACTGCTCACTTTTAACTGTATTATACCTTCTGTAAGATTTTCATTTTATTTTTTTGGTAGATAACATCTGATTTTTGAAACTCACTAAAACTGATGGAACTGATTTCTTATTCCAGAAGTCCTTTTGACTAAGTCGCTGACTTTTAGCTGAGATGAAAACTTTTTTAAGAGAATACATCATTTTAATAACCGTTCCTGAAGGAAGACAATTACATTTTTGTAAATACATCACTTTACTTTCAATTGTAGTTACAGGCTGGACTTTTTAGAAGCAGCTTGATATCTGGTACTAAGAGGGACAGAGACAGATTGTAGTTAATAGACCAGAGAGGATCAGATGACCTCATCAAGCAGCAGTATGACTGTACATGTGTTTTGAATTAGTGGGTGCTTTTATACTTAAACATCCCTCTCATCAGTTCTCAGTCAGTGTTCCTTCTCTACAGGCTGCTGGTAAGAGCTCTTTGTTACAAGAAATATATATGTCATGATATTCTTGATTATCTGTTCACTCAAACATAAATTCATGTTGTCTGTTAGGTTTTCAATATAGTGAACTTTATATAAACTGGACATTATGAAGTAAAAGTGGTGGTAAAAGTACTGTTTTGT
>CAEMYA010000346.1:47896-67819 GCA_903131615.1 Diplodus sargus
AAAAACAAACCTTTTTTTTTTTTTTTTTCAAGTGAATGCAATACTCGCCGTAACGTGCGGGGCCCTGTGTCGCGGGTGGCGGGGGGTGACGCGGCGACGACGACACAGCAGAAAGATCCTGTGTAGGAGCTGTCCATGGTTACTTTACCAAAAGTCTCTTGAAGTAGGCTATCAAACAAAGACAACTATGGACTGAGGAAGTTTGAATAGGTGGTTAGATACAGAAGTTATCATGACGTGAACCGTAGCCTATGTTGCGGTAAAAATAAATAAATGTTGATTTGGTGGAAACGGGGGGCGCTCCGGCACTCCTTAAAAAAATCCTAGAGGAAACACTGGCATGTATTGCTGCTTCCGGTCTGCCTCTGCCTCTGCCTCTTCCTCTTCCTCTTCCTCTACCTCAACCTCGGCCTTGACCTCTGGCATGGCCTCTGCCTTCACCTCCTTCTCCTTCTCTTTGAATTCCTCCTCTCATTCTTACTCTTCCTCGTCTTACTCGTTCCATTGTGGTAGAAGACAGGTGAACTCACCTGCTGCCTTTTTGTTGTGCTTGAACCTGATTGGTGTGTCTACAATTAAGCAATCATGTGTTGGTGCACCAATGTGTTGTGTTTAACCAATTAGATTATGAGTGTGGTCATTTGAAAGTCAGTGCTTTGGAATTTGCAAGTGATTTGGAAGTGACATCATGATCTGCATCTGTGTCTAATGTATACAAGTGTGTTTAGTGTTTTGCAATTTACTGTGTGCAGTCATTTGCAAAAAGTGTGAAGCTGACATTGTGCTTATAGTTGTGCTAATGTGGTCCAGAGTTTTGCTCCTTGAGTGTAAGGTTTTTATAATTGAATGACTAAAATGACTTTTGATTTTAGTGTTTATGCAATCCAAAACAACTGTAAAACTGTCTTTATTTCATCTTCAGGAGTCCAGGATGCTGCATGGAAAGAAGAGTCCCAGTGATGGAGCTCAGAACCTTCAGTGTTTCACTTCTCATCGTCTTCCTGATGCAGTTTTCTGGAGGTAACTTCTGTGTAGAACACTCATACATACATATTGTGAGTCCAGTATCACTGAGAACATGAAGTGTTCAAAACCTAAAAAAGAATGAGCACACCCGCGTATCTCTCCATTGCCTTGAACAGGCCTTGCGCTGCATAATGTACAGCAACTCGTGGTACGAATTTCCCGGGCAGTCCTACGGACGTGACAAAATTATCGGATACATGTAACTTAGTCCACCGCTGTGTAACAGTGAATAATTACAGACTGCGCATTTTCCACGGTCCTTTAGTCTGAAACCAAATAGTTAGAAATATGACCCTTTATATAAGAGACCAAAAGCCCAACCTGTTATCCAGGAGGTGATGTTAGCAGCTGGCACAGTTTCTTTGTGTCTGTGTTGTCACATTAGCTGCTTACACACAATCATCCCAAATCAGAGACAATATTTTTGTCCCCCAATATGCCGTCTTTGCTTTCGCCTGTTCCTTTCAACCGTAACAGTAAATCGCTGCGCCTGTGTGTCGCTGCACACAGTGAGCCGGCTTCCCGGCTGCTTCATGTGTGTATTGGATAAGGCTACCCCTTAAGTTTTGCAGTGAACAGCAAGTAAAGAAAAAACAGTGTCACAGCATCAGCTGCGCTGCAGTGAAGAGTTCATGCGCTCCCGCGCAGGCTTGGCTGATGGCTGCAGTTACCACAACGGTAATAGTGGCCATCGTGTCCAGTGTTAATTTTGACAACAAATTCTGATTTAGTCTTAGTCTTTTGAATAACACACCATTTAGTTTTAGTCATATTTTAGTCATCTGAAATCTTTTAGTCTTAGTCTAGTTTTAGTCGACTAAATATCGTAAGAATTTTAGCCTTAGTCTAGTCTTAAGTCTTTTAGTCTTAGTGAGTGGTAAATCTCTCTCTCTCTCGCTCTCTCTCTCTCTGGATGAGTCGTCTGTAAATGTTGCTTCAATTTGTCTGCCCAGATGTCAATTCTTCGTTTTCGTACTGGACCTAGCTCTGACATTTCTTTTATTCATAACGCATGCCATTGCCCTCGGACCGGGTGCGCTGCAAGACGTTAACGCTAATGTCTTTCTAACGAGTGAAGTCAGCTGAAATCCGCCAAAGCTGTGCAACAAAATATCATGTGAACAACCTAACTCTTGTGAAAACGTCCACGAAACTGTGCAAAGTTCTGCAAACTCATCTTTATTCTCCTTCTGTGTAAATGCTCCTGCCTGTTTAGCTTGCCGCGGCTTTTTAAAGTGGCTCTGCTGTAATCTGCATCGGTCAACCCACCCTCAAAAGATTCGCTCTGATTGGATCTCTTCTCCATTCGTCCCGCCCTCACATTTTCGTCTCGTTTTTATTCGTTGACTAAAGTGTCAGTTATATTTTGTCACAGTCTTCGTCATCATATCTGACTTTTTATTTAGTTTTCATTTAGTTTTGAAAAGGTGAAAAAGGTTCATTGACGAATATTTTTCGTCATAGTCTTTGTCAATGAAATTAACACTGATCGTGTCACTATTAAGTCTTATTTCTTGATCCTGCCCCGTGTTTCTTTAAATGCAGCTCTGATAACCTGAACTATAATAACATCTACTCTGCTGCTGTCTCTTCTCTTTCTTTAGTTTTGCTCTCAGCAGCGTCAGAGCTGATTTGTTCTCATGAACCAATCGTAGCTCTGGTTGGTGAGGACGTCCTTCTTCCATGTCACCTTCAACCTGCAGTCAGTGCCAGTGATGAGAAGGTGGTGTGGACCAGACCTGATCTGATTCCAAAGTACATCCATTTTCATAAAGATGGACGTCTGCCGTTTAAGAATCAAAACCCATCTTATTCTTCACGTACGAGACTGTTTATTGACGAGCTGCCGAGAGGAAACGTCTCCATGAAACTCTCCAGAGTGAAAATCTCTGATGCTGGAAGATACTACTGTGTTCTTGAACCGATGGTGAAGGAAGATTTCATCCAACTCATTGTTGGTGAGTCAGACTCTCACTGAGTATTATGATTAAATATCTACAGGTACCAACTGACTTATTTCAGCTGGATCCTCTTCTCCTCTCATCAGGTTCTGTCTCCTCACCCCTCATAGAGGTTCTGACTAATAAGAAAGGAGCAGTAGTTCTACAGTGTAACTCTACAGGCTGGTATCCAGAACCTGAGGTGTTCTGGCTGGACGGTGAGGGAAACCTCCTCTCTGCTGGACCTACAGAGACAGTCAGAGGTCCTGATGACCTCTATACTGTCAGCAGCAGAGTGACTGTGGAGAAGAGACACAGCAACAGCTTCACCTGTAGAGTCCAACAGAACAGCACCAACCAGACCAGAGAGGCAAAGATACATGTTCCAGGTAGAGAAGCAGTTCTACATAAATTACATATATTGTTAATGTTTCAAACAGCTGAGGTTTAAATTCTCATTCTGTTCTGTGTTGTATTGTTTCAGCTGACTTCTCCACAGTTCAGCCCTCTTTTGATTTGATGTGGATCATTAATACTTCTGTTGTTTGGATGTTGATTGTTATCATACTGACCATGAAATGTAAGTCACATCTTAATTTTCATTACTTGTGATGTGTAGCATAAATAGACTATATAGCACAATGTTTATGATATGGTGTTGAAAATTGTAACATTTAGAACAGAGTGGGAAATATAAACTGTATTTGAGGAGTTATAAGCAGTCGTCCAACAGCACAGAGTTCTGGACACCGGCTGTGTTTGAGGTTTGGTCGGCACCATTCAGTACAACTGAAGAGAATGTTAGAGGATTTCTCTTTTCATTTTACTGTAAACAAAAAGTGATGTTCAACTCAACCATCATTTCTGCTGATGTAGTTTCATCATTTCATGTTTTTTATTCGAAGGAAAAACTAAATAAACCGTGTGAACTTTAACAGGTTTGTTCAATTGGCTCACTGTTTCTGTGAGGAGGGGAGCAGAAATGGAGAAGGAACCTCAGTCAAAGAAGGAGTGAGTGAGGCAATTAAACAATATTTTTCATACAGTTTACCTTAAAGCAAGTTCACTGACATATTTCTCAGAAGCAAGCGTTGTGCTTTTTTAGTTCTTTTCTATAGATACAACTACAACAACACGGCACATTGTAACAGATTTCTCCTTCTGTTGGCAAACAGGCTTCAAGAGGAATCAGTGGCCTTGATGATGATGTAACAATGTGGTCAAGAACAAGAGAGAGTCATACTCACTGGACAACAGAAGAAACTGAAGAAGACTGAGTGAAGACCATCAATCACCAGTAAACCTGCAGGCAGGTGTAAAAGGTACATTAGAAGTCAACTATTACAATCAAAAGACATTCTAACATGTCATTCTGCTAGTTTTGGGCGTGTTGTCAACCAAAAATATATGTAAAATTAAATTGCAAAAAAGTCTAGGAATTTTTCATATAGCTAAAAAAATACATTGAAGGACTTCTGAACTGACCGTTTGTTGCAGTGCAAGAAAGGTTTTGTCACAATTCTGAGAACTTTTCATCTCCTCAAACAGACATTTATGTTTTCATATCGTATCATATAGTATTTTTCCTTCTCCATGCACATTTGGAAGTTGTGCCAGAAACTCTTCTCTGCTTCAGAAGGCACAACTACCAGGAGGAGGAAGAAGAACAAAATAAGCTTAACATTTTACATTTTACTGCATGTAAATATTCATATACTGTAAATGTGAGAATCATTATTATTATTATTTTGTGTAAATCTATCTGTGAACCTTGTGGTTTGTGTTGAACTGTCTCTCCTGTCATCCTGTAACAAAGCACTGCAGTCTGATTCTCTGCATGTGCAGATTAAATTGATCTTGATATTGTTTCTGGATCATCAGATTCTTCCATCCTATGTTTTTACTTTAATAATTTATATTTTGACTTTGTTGCAGCTTTTGATGAATAACTTTAATAAAACAAACCTTCCTGAGGACTGAGGCTTATTGGACTCATTTGTTGATATTTATCAGGTTTATTTAATCCTAAACTAAACAAGAACATTGTGATGCAGGACGTTTACTTGTGGAGACACAACAGGACTGTGAGTCAGCTCACTGCATGATGATCCAGATGTTCTGGTCCAGGTGTTTTTCCCTCAGGAGACTCAGAACTTCTGCATGTCAACATGTCATCTCATTAACAGCTGCAGGGGAGCAGCTGGCTTTGGTTCATGTGTCTTCATGTGTCAGCAGGTAGCAGCTTCCTCCTGTCAGGATCTTTGACCTCCTCTCCTCTTCCTCTGAGTCAACATGTCTCCTGGTGAACGGCTTCAGTTTAACCCAAGGGCGTAGAATTGTGTAGGGACGCTACGGACACGTCCCTTCCAATATTCAGCCGCTACTGTGTAGTCACTATCAATACAACCACTGTCCGTAGTGTTTAGTCAATGTTTATGGCACACACAGGGTTAAATGTCGGTCTCTGCTAGAAGTCCCGCCTCTAACTCAAATATCGCTCCCTGATCGGCTGCCGGTGTAAGTTGTCAACATGTTCGGCATTTGTTCTTCCTGGGTCACGTCAGCTAGATGGATTTTAATATCAGTGGTGTCATTTATATTTGTGTTTGTGTCTGTTTTCGTGCGTGTACGTGTGTGCGTGCGTGTGTGCTGTATAGGATTTGAAGGCTGTCAAAGAAAAGAAAACTGGATATAAGAGACTTCTTTAGGAGTCAAAGTGTAAGTTACTTCAAGGGTGTAAAGGTAGAGGCTCAACAATACAGATGATGAATAAAAGAGAATATTTAATGCCAAAGAGATTTTTACTTTTTAAAGTTAATTTTAATTCTTATTTCATGTATTTGTGTAGAAGTGAACAACGGTTTAAAAACACAAATGAAGAAACTTTGTGATGGAAATACAATAAAACCTCACATTCTAGATGATCATGTGATTTTATAAAATATAATAAAATTAATATTAAGTAATATTAATATTCAGTAAAAGCCTTTTTGCTCAGGCAATAACTGTACCATCAAGCTCTATGATCATTGTATCCCTAATGTATCTGTTCATATGTCATACATCAACATATTGTAAGGTGACAGACAGCAGAGAGGCTGGAGCAGATGGAGGAGGAGAGGCAGGAGGAGGTAGAGGAAGAGAGGCTGGAGGAGGAAGAGGAGGACAAGCTGAAAGAGAGGCTGGAAATTCACAGGTGAGGTTAACATTTCTGATGGATATGTTAGTCATGACATTCAGCACTGTGACAAATGTTAGTGTGATGGTGATCTGAATAGCAGTGCTTCACCCCTGTGGCTTTGAAACTTTTTGAAATTGCTTCCTTGTCTTTCATTAGTTGCTTTAACCTATAACATCTGCATGATGTGAAATTATGATTGCTAATGTAAAAAAACGACAACTTTCAGGAGTGCTGCCTTGGAGCACTTTTGTGTGTCCACCAATCTCAAAATCAAACCTACTCCCTTGGTTTAACCACCAGAGGACGAGACAGGCTTTACACAGACACACAACACATGGCACTGTTTACTTTATACAGCAGTCTGACAATCTTTATATCAAGTGTGAAGTGGAAGTCAGAACATTTCTGTATTTAACATATAATGAAGTTTGAATCAAATATCTTTTAAGTTAATTTACTTCCAAAACAGAAAGTGACTTTTCAGAAAGTTTCCCCACAGTCTCGAGCATCGACAAACTTGTTAACTATTTGATGATCCTCTCTTAACCATAAATATGAACATAATCTGTGTGAATGTTTGCTTTAACTTATTTTAGTATGTTTGAACCTGAATATGGTAGATAAAAATGATGGCACACTGTAAATATTCTGTTGAACTCACTTTTAACTGTATTACATTTTTTGGGTAGATAACATTTTGATTTATGATTTTTGAAACTCACTAAACCTGATGGAACTGATTTCTTATTCCAGGAGTCCTTCTGACTAAGTCGCTGACTTTTAGCTGAGATGAAAACTTTTTTAAGAGAATACATCATTTTAATAACTGTTCCTGAAGGAAAACAGTTCCATTTTTGTAAATACATCACTTTACTTTCAATTGTATTTACAGGCTGGACTTTTTAGAAGCAGCTTGATATCTGGTACTAAGAGGGACAGAGACAGATTGTAGTTTATAGACCATAGAGGATCACATGACCTCATCAAGCAGCAGTATGACTGTTTTGGAATGAGTGGGTGCTTTTATACTGAAGCATCCCTCTCATCAGTTCTCAGTGTTCCTCCTCTACAGGCTGCTGGTAAGAGCTCTTTGTTAAAAGAAATATATACGTCATGATATTCTTGATTATCTGCTCACTCAAACGCAAATCCATGTTGTCTATTAGGTTTTCAACATAGTGAACTGTGTATAAAGTGGACATCATGAATTAAAAGTGGTGGTAAAAGTACTGTTTTGTAGTATTCGTAGTAGTTTGATGTTCATCTCACTGTTCCTCTTTTTAATAGCAGTAAGTTATTGTAAGAGCTGTTTCTGATGTTGAAGCGCAGACTTTACTGAGAGACTTTTAACAGCTGTTGATTGAAAACCTCACTGATATCTGTTGTCACATCACACTGGAGGGAGACTAATGACGGCTTGTTGAACTGGTTTTATTTCATCACAATGCTGAAGAAGTACCAGCCTTAGTGTCGATTTAAATGCTGTGAGAACATCAGAAAAATGTCTTTAAAAGTTCACATACACTGTACAGGAGGAGGAGAAGGGAGATTCCACTCAGTTACATTTAGTCATTATTTGAATGTTGGTGTTTTTCCACCAGTGTTGCATGTGAAGATATGATCTGTTTTTGTCTGATGTGGTGACAGAAAGTCAGTCAGTCAGAAAGAGTCAGTAGTTTCTGGGCTCTCTTCATCAAAGGTGTCACGTGTAGTTTGATGATAAAAGAATTCTGTGGAGGCAAGGCTAGGTGGAACTATAGAGCAATCTTTTTGAAACTGTTCTTCCAGCCAGCATCTGAATTCAGAGTGCGGCCGCCCTCTGGAGTTCTCAAATCTGTGGCGAAGGTAATGCCAAATGGCTTCGCCCTCTGCTCTATCAGAAGTCCTGTTGAAACCTCGATTTTAAGAGATCTACCAAATTGCCACCCCCTTCTCTCCTTGTGTGATCCCTTTTAAAGTCCCTGGGGCTGAACCCTCCTACTTCTAATTGGTCCCTGTGGTCGGTTGAGGGTCCATCTGTCCAATCATCTAGAAAAGGAGGTGGTCTATCTCTCTGCTCATCTCCCATAAATGACTAAATCTGTTACTGTCACTCCTTGGGTCTTGTACTGCAAAACTACCTGAATGATCCCTCTATCCATTTCTGGAGATGTTCACGTTTAGATATCTCCCTCCATCTGCATAAGAGTCAGGCTCCGTTTTAGTCCGTATAGTGGCCTTGTCTCCTGCTAACCTTTGACCCACACACAGCTGAATGCTTCCTCCAAGGTCATTTAGAGCTGTGAGCCCCGTACTGTCTGCATTCCCTAACTCACAAAAGGTTAACTTTAAACTGAGTTGAATTAAAGCCAGAATGTGTTGCAGTCCAGAAACCTCAAGTGAATCACAGATCAGACTGTCAGAACACTGTTGTTAGTGTAACCAGACTGAGATTTTGTCCTCTTAACACTTTCTTTATTTCATCTTCAGGAGTCCAGGATGCTGCATGAAAAGAAGTGTCCCAGTGATGGAGCTCAGAACCTTCAGTGTTTCACTTTTCATCGTCTTTCTGATGCAGTATTTTGGAGGTAATTTCTGTGTAGAACACTCTGGCAACATATATATATACAGTACTGTGCAAAAGTTTTAGGCAGGTGTGAAAACATGCTGTAAACTAAGAATGCTTTCAAAAATATAAATAATGATTGTTTATTTTTATCAATTTACAAATGCAAAGTGAGCAAACAAAAGACAAATCTAGATCAAATCAATATTTGGTGTTACTACCCTTTGCCTTCAAACCAGCATCAGTTCTTATAGGTACACTTGCACAAAGTCAGGGATTTTGTAGGATTATAGTCAGGTGTATGATCAACCAATCATACCAAACAGGTGCTAAAGATCATCAATGTCACATGTAGGTTGAAACACAGTCATTAAATGAAACAGAAACAGCTGTGTAGGAGGCTTAAAACTGGGTGAGGAACAGCCAAACTCTGCTGCCAAGGTGAGGTTGTGGAAGACAGTTTCATGTCACAGGTCATACACCATGGCAAGACTGAGTACAGCAACAAGACACAAGGTAGTTATACTGCATCAGCAAGGTCTCTCCCAGACAAAGATTGCAAAGCAGACTGGGGTTTCAAGATGTGCTGTTCAAGCTCTTTTGAAGAAGCACAAAGAAACGGGCAATGTTGAGGATCATAAACGCAGTGGTCGGCCAAGGAAACTTAGTGCAGCAGATGAAAAACACATCAAGCTTATTTCCCTTCGAAATCGGAAGATGTCCAGCAGTGGCATCAGCTCAGAACTGGCAGAAACCAGTGGGACCCATGTACACCCATCCACTGTCCGGAGAAGTCTGGTCAGAAGTGGTCTTCATGGAAGAGTTGCAGCCAAAAAGCCATACCTCCAACATGGAAACAAGGCCAAGCGAATCAAGTATGCACGAAAACATAGGAACTGGGGTGCAGAAAAATGGCAGCAGGTGCTCTGGACTGATGAGTCAAAATTTGAAATATTTGGCTGTAGTAGAAGGCAGTTTGTTCGCCGAAGGGCTGGAGAGCGGTACAATAATGAGTGTCTGCAGGCAACAGTGAAGCATGGTGGAGGTTCCTTGCAAGTTTGGGGCTGCATTTCTGCAAATGGAGTAGGAGATTTGGTCAGGATTAATGGTGTCCTCAATGCTGAGAAATACAGGCAGATACTTATCTATCATGCAATACCATCAGGGAGGCGTTTGATTGGCCCCAAATGTATTCTGCAGCAGGACAACGACCCCAAACATACAGCCAATGTCATTAAAAACTATCCTCAGCGTAAAGAAGAGCAAGAAGTCCTGGAAGTGATGGTATGGCCCCTGCAAAGCCCTGATCTATATATATATATATGTGTGTGTGTGTGTGTGTGTCAGCTTCTGCTTTATCTCCAACATTTACTAAGGCTGATGTGATTGTCATCAGTTTTGCACTAATGGTCATAAAACAAAGTGTTGGACTCTGAATGTGGTGAAAGGGATAAGTCAGATGATCAGCAAAGATACATATATAACTTCCATAATGTTGTCAAACACTGAGAAAATAACATGTTTGGTTATTCTGTGTGATAATGACTGTAGGAACAATAATTCACATGACCTTATGATCCAGCACTGGGGAGACATTCTGAAACTTCATTGAGAGCTTGATGAGATCTCCTTTGAAACTTACAGGGAGCCCAAGTTGAGATTTTCAGCACCTGTTTCTCAGGAGAAACAATTGAGAAACAGGAGAAATCAGCCACAGCCTCACTAACACACGTGGACAAACGGGACTGCAACAGTACAGCATGATTTAAACCTCCCGCTTGCTCCTGTGGTCATCTCTCTCTCTCTGGTGTATGTATAGGACATGAATTTGTGTACCTGTCTCGGTGTGTGTAACTAACTGAGCATGGGAGTTGCTTCACTCACCCGCTGAGGGGGGCGACATCCCCCCTCAAACTTTACTGTCATAATGTGACACACTCACCTGTTTTAAATGGAGCTCTGATAACTTGAACTATAGTAACATCTACTGTGCTGCTGTCTCTTCTCTGTTCTTTAGCAGCGTCAGCTTTGATTTGTTCTCATGAACCAATCGTAGCTCTGGTTGGTGAGGACGTCCTTCTTCCATGTCACCTTCAACCTGCAGTCAGTGCCAATCATGAGACAGTGGTGTGGACCAGACCTGGTTTGGACCAGGAGTACATCCATTATCATCAAGACGGACGTCTGCTGTGTGAGAAACAAAATCCATCTTATTCTTTACGGACTAGACTGTTTATGGATGAACTGCCGAGAGGAAACGTCTCTATGAAAATATTTAAAGTGAAAATCTCTGATGCTGGAAGATACATTTGCAAACTTCCGTCAATGAAAGAGGAGTCCTCCATCCAACTCATTGTTGGTGAGTCAGACTCTGACTGAGTGTAGTGATTAAATATTTCAGGTACCATCTGACTTACTTCAGCTGGATCTTCCTCTCCTCTCCTCAGGTTCTGTCTCCTCACCCTTCATAGAGGTTGTGACTAATAACAGTGAACATGTAGTTCTACAGTGTAACTCTACAGGCTGGTATCCAGAACCTGAGGTGTTCTGGTTGGACGGTGAGGGAAACCTCCTCTCTGCTGGACCTACAGAGACAGTCAGAGGTCCTGATGACCTCTATACTGTCAGCAGCAGAGTGACTGTGGAGAAGAGACACAGCAACAGCTTCACCTGTAGCGTCCAACAGAACAGCACCAAGCAGACCAGAGAGGCACAGATACATGTTCCAGGTAGAGAATCAGTTCTGCATGAATTCAATATATTGTCAATGTTTCAAACAGCTGAGAATTAAATTCTCATTCTGTTCTGTGTTATATAGTTTCAGCTGACTTCATCACAGATCAGTTCTTTTCTCCTTGGCTTTGGATCGGTGTTGTTGTTTTTGGTGTTGTTTGCATCATCAGTATTATCATACTGACCAAAAAACGTAAGTCACATCTTCATTTTCCATTCTTTACAACAACTTACTGTCAGAGCTCTTTATTGGCTGTAGTGAAGTGTAGCAGTTTATTCCAAGACATAAATAGATTAAATAGCACAATGTTTATGATATGGTGTTGAAAAATTGTAAAATGATGTCAGTAAAATTTAAATCAGAGTGAGGAATTTTAAATGTAGTGGAGGCTGTAAGGAATGTTCACTGATATCTCTTTTAATTTTATTGTAAGAGATAATAATGTTGAACTCAACCATCATTTATGCTGATGTATTTTCATCATTTCATGAAACTAGATTTACATATGAACTTTGAAGGTTTCTTCTTCTGTCTGCTTACAGGCATCAAGAGAACCACAGAGCAGAATTGCAGAAGGAACTTCATAGATTCACTGACATATTCCTCAGAAGCAAGTGTTGTTATTATTTAGTTCTTTTCTGAGGACGAAACTGCAACAAATTTTAACTAATTTCTTCTTCTGTTGGCGCACAGGCATCAAGAGGATTCAGTCAAGAGTGAGAAAGAGTAATATGTAGTCACTGGACCAAAGAAGCAACTGAAGGAGCAGGAAGAGAGCGAGGAAGGCAGTGAGAGTGAAGAATAGTCACATTTGGGAATTCTATTTAGGTTTTTCTTGGTGTGTTATTTGTGGTAATCATTGTTAATGTTGCAAAGATATGCAGCACTTCCTGTTTTGACTGCTAGCTTCATGAAACTGTCTCTGCATAACATATACATTTTTGGATTGTCAAGATTTTTGTTTAATAACTTGATAATATACTACAAATAATAATAACAATAACATTAATAATGACATAAGCTTCATGACGGTTTTCTTTACAAAGCTTTTACAGTGAAGGCAGCAGTACCACCTGTACACGTAAGAAAATAAATAAAATAATGACGATAGAACATATTACAGAATATAATATGCTAATCTGTCATCATGTTGTACTTTGGTGGATTGAACCACTTCAGTGCTGTTATGCTGGTGAACGGTTTACTATAAACTGTGAAGAGGGAAGGAGAGAAAAGCACTTCTGTCTGATAAAGATGTTCTTCATCCTTCAAGTGCTGCTAGAGATTTCTTGATCTCATCAAACAGACATTTATGTTTTCATATCGTATCATACGGTATTTTCCCTCTCCAACTCTTCTCTGCTTCAGAAGGAACAACTACCAGGAGGGGAGAGTAAGAAGAACAAAATAAGCTTAATATCAACACCAAGTACAAAGTTTTACTGCATGTTAATATGTATGTACTGTGTACTGTGAATGTGGGAATCTATATATTTTTTTTAAACATATCTGTTAAGCTTGTGGTTGAACTGTCTCTCCTGTCATCCTGTAACAAAGCACTGCAGTCTGATTCTCTGCATGTGCAGATTAAATTGATCTTGATATTGTTTCTGGATCATCAGATTCTTCCATCCTATGTTTTTACTTTAATACTTTATATTCTGACTTTGTTGCAGCTTTTGATGAATAACTGCAATAAAACAAACCTTCCTGAGGACTGAGGCTTATTGGACTAATGTGTCAATATTTATCAGTATTACTTTATCATAAACTAAACAAAAACTTTGTAATGCAGGACTTTTACTTGTGGAGACAAAACAGGACTGTGAGTCAATGATTTGCCTTTATTCATCTCAGCAGAACGTGTTTGAACCCTGAATCACAAAAAGGATGATGATTTAGTAAAGATCAGAAATCAGCTGTTCCAGTCACACGGAGGTAACTTCAGTGAACAAAACAACATTATGTGCGCTGAAAGTCAAAGGACACCATTCTAATTTATCAAATATAACTCTATAATTCCACAAAAGTGTCCCAAATGTTAATAACCAACAGATACTTTCATTTTCCCTGACACTGACAGGTCATTGTGTCACATAGTGGGACCGCAGTGGGTGTTGCATTCAGAAAGTCCTGTCACGCTCCATCCACTTGATACAAAGAGAAGTGCAGGAGGGTTTTTTCTGCAGATGAAAGGGAGGAGCAGAAGACGGCCAAACTAACTGTGTCAAACAGGAAATGGCTCATATTAATGTCTGTTCCCTTTAATCTGCTTCAAGAAATGTTCTCATTGTCTTCATATACTTGGGTGACTTGAGTCAAATTAAACTAATATTATGAGTAAAACACTCGACATGACAAGTTTCTAAGATTACAGCTGTTCCCGTGTGAAATGAAGCAGCATACTGAAAACAAGGAAGCGTGCACGTACATGCGCTCTTGTGGTTTTATAGCACATGAGCTCGACAAACTGCGTCACACAACAACACAACAAGACATGAGCTGCTCGAGGTAGGAAGTGTTCGTGACTTTCCTCAGAGAAATCTAATGTTGCTCTTTAAAGCCACAGCACATTATCTTTAAATGTGTAACTCTGACATAAACATATGAAATGCACACTGAATATTGTTTTATGCTTTATATTTGATGGGAGAAGTCCTGTGAACCCTGTGGAGAAGTTGGTCAAAGATACACAAGATACTCCATTAATACTGTTTTAACGGTAACTAACTCAATTAAACGTGCGTTTGCACTGTAGGCTGATTTATTTGAAACTTGTGGGTTCTTAGTTTGGACAATGAAGGGGAATTTTTACTGTGACGCACTGTTTAATGGTGGAGCAGCATGAGCACGTCTTCTTTGTCAGCTCATCAGGATTTAAACATGTTACATCGACGACACATTGTTTTTTCTCACTGCACCCAGTGGGCATTTTATTGTTACAAGACAATCACAGTCGATACAAAAGTAACATTTTCCACTATTTGAAGACGTTCACATTTTACATGACATATTTCACTGGGATTTGTCAATACTGGCTTTGAACTGAGAAATTTGGCTCCGAAATGATGATTATTTGCACATTATGGACGTTAAGAGGTCTTTTAGGACAGTAGCAATGGGCTTGTTCCAGTTTAAGCAAATATAAGGCAAATTGATAATAATACCAATGAATTCTCAAACAAACAAACAAAGTAATTTGAATAATGAATATGTGTTTTAGCATCTATTAAGCAGAAAGAAAACTGTATTTAGTGGTCTGTTAGTGAAACGGTCAGAGCGAATGAAATTCCCCCTGGTGAGCAGTACCACAGTGTACCATCCGGGGCTTTTATCAAGTGTCTCTATGTGCTGAAGTTCTGAGCAGAATAAAAGTGTGAGCCTCCTATCACCATGTTATTGTTTTCATAACCCTTGGTTACAATATGAAAATGTAGGTTTTTGTTGTCCTCTGTGACCAAATAATCCTACAAACCCTTCATAAAACATGTTTACGAGTTCAGCCTCCTTAAGCTTCCTCTTTAAATCTTAAAGGTATCGACGGAGTCTAACTTCCTTTCTTGTCTCATTAGTAAGCAGGGTGCAGTTTAAGCAATGAAGCGTAGCCACAACCACAACTGCAGCAAGAGCAGAACAGAGGCCTGCTGGCAGAAGAGATATGTGATTCATTTCAAGACACAAATAAAGGAACCTTTGTTGTATTTTACTAATTTCTCAACAGTAAACCACACAGGATACAATGTACGAAAGGAGAAGAGACTTATAAATCTGAAATGACTCAATAAATGTTGGCAATGTAGGTTTCTGCAAACCACAGACATGACTGAAACTTTACATGTCTTCAGGTTCAGTTCAATGTTGTGACAATGCTGTTTTTATGCTCTGGTTAGGGTGAGGCACACAACCATCTGGCTAGGGTTTGGAAAACATTATGTTTTGACTTAAAACAAATCAACACCTGTTTTGGTCACCTTGAACATGGTTGGAGGCGTCCCAAGGTCTCGTCAAATCCATCAGTTTGTTGGCTGAAAATCGTTCCGAGGTCGCCTGCCTGAAAAGCATCCAGCTTTTTTTATGTGTCCAAATATTGAAAGACAGACTCGATCTGTGGTCGCTGGCTTGACAGCCGTCTCACCAAACTGCAACTCCATCACCAGCAGTGAAAACATCATCTCTGTATTCAAGTGTTTACAATTTCTAAAGATTTCTTCACATTTAAGTTGTGGCAAATTGTCAGTTTGTGTAAATCTCATACATGCAACCTTTTTTTTAGTCATTTTCAGAATTCCAGGATGAAGCAGCTCAACGATGGCCTGCAGTGATCTCACACTTCTTCGTTTCCATCATGTGATTGTCTTCCTTCTGCTGTTCCAGTCACACAGAGGTAACTTCAGTGAACAAAACAACATTATGTGCACTGACAGTCAAAGGACACCATTCTAATTTATCAAATATAACTCTATAATTCCACATTAGTGTCCCAAATCTTAATAACCAACAGATTCTTTCATTCTCCGTGACAATGACGGGTCATTGTGTCTCATAGCGGGACCGCACTGGGTGCTGTGTTCAAAAAGTCCTGTCAGTCAGGTTTTATCAACACTTAAAGGACAACCTAGCAATGTTTAACCATTTACCACGATGATGTTATGTGCTGCTGTGGTTTGTAGTTTTATATTCATTATTACTTACTAAAGTAATGTAACTTAAGCAGGAAAAGGTGTTTTTTGGTGCTTGGATGGGTTACAGTGGACTTTATCTCTGGATCTGGAATTAAGACCAAGAGTCTTCTGCAATAAATGTTCTAGCTGTTTTTTGAGGCCACATCTCAGGACCAGACCTTATTTTGACCTGCAAACTAATCTACAAGAGTCCTATTTTTAAAAAAAAGTCAGGATCGCAGGAATTCAACTACATATCTGTTTCTCTCCAGGTCAGGTGATTGGTCCATCTCAGCCAGTAGTGGCACTGGTTGGTGACGACGTAACTTTGCCATGCCGCCTGGAACCTGCGACTGATGCCTCTGATATGAGGTTGGAGTGGGCGAGACTTGATCTGAGCCCTGGGTTTGTGTATGTGAGGGCAAAGGGTCAAGAACGTGTAGCTCACCGACAGCCATCCTACAGAGGGAGAACTTCAGTGTCCATCAACAGACTGAAGGACGGAGACGTTTCACTGAAGCTCGCCACAGTCAAAGTCTCTGATGGAGGAACATACAGATGCCTCGTCCCCGAACTGGGTCAAGCAGCTTTTATCAACCTTATCGTTGGTAAGTGAACTTTTAATAATATGAGGTAGAACATGTTTGTTTTTACACAACTTCTGATTGTGGCTTTCAGACCTGGTATCAACCTCCGTCCTGTCGTTAGGGCCACTTGTGGGTCGTTGACCCAACAGGCCTTCATGTGGGTTGCTTGGGCTTGGTGAGCCCAGGTGTGAATGGTTGTTCTCTGGGTAGAGACCTCAGTATTGCATTGTAAGAGGGTGATGAGTAATGTCTTAGGACACCTCCTCTGTTCAAAGATGGTCATTTCAAGTTTGACATAGACGGATTTGAGGCAGGATGTTTGATCTCCACGTGGTTCACTGTGATGTAAAGTACAATGTTTGTTTTAGCAGCATTTGTTGCAAACACACTGTCTCGACAAACTAGTAACCACAATATCACCAGACTCCCATAAAGTGACTATGAGAAACTTTCAGTTTTTGTTGATTCTAGCGTCCCATTTGGACAAAAGTGGTACAACACCAGCTTGTAGTTTAAGTTGTTGAGAAACTTTACAAACTTTGTGGAATGCTGTCTCTGACAAATTATTTGGGCCTTCTAATAAATTTGGCAAATGTTGTGCTAAGTGCTTTCGTGTTTTGTGTAAAAAAAAAACATCCACATGTTCAATCAGAGGCATGTTAATGTCAGGTGGGAAGTGACAGACAGGTCTGAATTCGCCCTTAGATGTCATTTTGCACAATGTTGCCCATAAATCAGGAATACAGCAGGATGACAAATATGGAGAAAATATTCAGAAATGTTTAGTCATATACTTTATGTAAAGGAATAGTTGGACACTTATTCCCTTTCTTAATGAGAGCAAGATGACGCCTCTCATGCCCGTTAGCTTAGCTTATCAACAAAATCTGCCTAGCAACAAACAGCCTTTGTTTTATTGGTGCAAAAACAACATGTGATTTTACATTCTGTGACTTGACAGTAACTTCCTGAAGTCTCTGCTGGGAAACTACGAGACACAGACATAAATAACCCTGGAAAGCCACAACCAAAAGGCGTGTTTTTAACACTCCTGATTTATCTTTAAATTTCAAATGCACAATTAAATTTGATCTTTCTGTTATTGTTCTTCTACCAAATATGAAGGTTGATGTTATTTTAGCAAAACATTGCATATCAAATGTTTGAATCCAGGTTACACATCTACAATCAGACAGATCATTAACCTGCCACCTGTTGGCAAAATGTTGAAGATGTAATTACAGCATCGTTTCATCTTCTCGTTCTCACCTTCAGGTGCTGCCTCCTCACCTGTTGTCCAGAAGACCAAAAACAGCAGCAGAGTGGTTCTACAGTGTAAGTCTACCGGCTGGTATCCAGAACCTGAGGTGTTCTGGCTGGATGGTGAGGGAAACCTCCTCTCTGCTGGACCTACAGAGACAGTCAGAGGTCCTGATGACCTCTATACTGTCAGCAGCAGAGTGACTGTGGAGAAGAGACACAGCAACAGCTTCACCTGTAGAGTCCAACAGAACAGCATCAACCAGATCAGAGAGACACACATACATGTTCCAGGTAGAGAATCATGAATTCAATATATTGTTAATGTTTCAAACAGCTGAGGTTTAAATTCTCATTCTGTTCTGTGTTGTATTGTTTCAGCTGATTTCATCACAGTTCAGTCCTCTTCTCATTCAATTTGGATCGTTTTAATTGTCAGCTCTGTTTGCATCATCATTATTATCATACTGACCATGACGGGTAAGTCACAGCTTCATTTTCCTTTCTTTACAACAACTTACTGTCAGAGCTCTTTATTGGCTGTAGTGAAGTGTAGCAGTTCATTCCAAGACATAAATAGATTATACAGCACAATATTTATGATATGATGTTGAAACATTTTAAAATGATGTTGTGGGAAACATAAAAATGTATTTGAGGAGTTATAAGCAGTCGTACAACAGCACAGAGTTCTGAACACCGGCTGTGTTTGAGGTTTGGTCGGCACCATTCAGTACAACTCTAGAGAATGTTAGAGGATTTCTCTTTTCATTTTACTGTAAACAAAAAGTGATGTTCAACTCAACCATCATTTCTGCTGATGTAGTTTCATCATTTCATGTTTTTTGTTTCAAGCAAAAACTAAATTAACAAATGATATTTTTACATTTTATAGGTTTCTTCTTCTGTTGGAACACTGATATTATGAAGAGGTGGAGGAAGAGGAGGAGGAGGAGAGCAGAAACAGAAGTCAAACCTCAGTTAAAGCAGGAGTGAGTGAGGCAAATAAAAAAATATTTTTCATGCAGTTTAACTTAAAGCCAGTGTTACGACCCTAGAGGTCATGTTTCTATTTGACCTCTAGGGCCCCTAGGCCTGGTCGTAACAGCCAGTAAACCAACATATTTCTTAGAGGCAAGTGTTGTACTTCTTTAGTTCTTTAGTGTCCATAAAACTACAACAACACTAATTGTGACAGATTTCTTCTTCTGTTGGCACACAGGGATCAAAATGATTCTGTCAGGAAGGAGAGAGAATCACTCAGTGGACCAAAGAAGCAACTGAAGCAGCAGGAAGAGAGAGAGGAAAGCTGTGAGAGTGAAGAACAGGAACAACTATTACAAGTAGACCTGCCAGCAGGAATAAAAGGGCCCGAGTCCCCCGACATGTCGCACTCAGACAATTCTATTTAGGTTTTTCTTTGTGTGTTATTTCTGGTAATCATTGTTAATGTTGTCAAGATATGCAGCACTATTATGCTGGTGAACGGTTTACTATAAACTTTTGAAGAGGGAAGGAGAGAAAAACACTTCAGTCTGATAAAGATGTTCTTCATCCTTCAAGTGATGCTAGAGATTTTTTGATCTCCTCAAACATAGAAATGTATGTTTTCGTATTGCATCACATCACATCATACTGTAACCTATGTTACGGTATTTTCCTCCTCCATGCACATTTGGAAGTTGTGCCAGAAACTCTTCTCTGCATCAGAAGGCACAACTACCAGGAGGAGAGAGAAAGAAGAACAAAATAAGCTTATCATCTCATCACCAAGTTCAAAGTTTTACTGCATGTAAATATTTATATACTGTGAATGTGGGAATTTATATTATTTTGTATAAATCTATCTGTGAACCTTGTGGTCTGTGTTGAACTGTCTCTCCTGTCATCCTGTAACAAAGCACTGCAGTCTGATTCTCTGCATGTGCAGATTAAATTGATCTTGATATTGTTTCTGGATCATCAGATTCTTCCATCCTATGTTTTTAC
>CAEMYA010000346.1:71627-92637 GCA_903131615.1 Diplodus sargus
TACCGTGTGTTGGAGGTAATTTTTGTAAACATTACAAAAATGCGTTACTTAGCACTGTATTCAAAGATGGTTGATGTTAAAGATGGGAAATGTATTAGTTTTGCAGATGTTTGGTCTGGATGTCTTTTTTTTCTAAATCTGCACCCTGTATTTACACAATTTGGCTTTGTTAAATGATTTCTTACCTTTAGAAGTGAAAAAAAAAAATCATGACTTCATTTTGACGACTTGAATTATAACTGCGCTCTGTCTCTGCTTTTTTCTCACAGTGGAGTTTAAGCTCATTTCCGCCGATCAGCCAATCATAGCCCTGGCTGGTGATGATGTCATTCTTCCATGTCATCTTAGGCCATCAATCAGATCCAGTTATATGACAGTGATGTGGATCAGACCTGGTTTGATTCCAAAGTACGTCCATTTTCATCAAGATGGTCAACTGCTGTTGGAGACACAAAATCCATCTTATTTTTTACGCACTGGACTGTTTTTGGATGAACTGCGCCGTGGAAACGTCTCCATGAAAATCTTTAAAGTAAAAATCTCCGATGCAGGAAGATACATCTGTAAAGTTCCATTAATGGGGAAGGAGGCTCCTGTCCAACTCATTGTTGGTGAGTCAGACTGAGTATTTTGTATAAATGCTTAAAGACACAACTGTCTGAAATTCCTCTCCTCCTCTCCTCAGGTTCTGTCTCCACACCCTTCATAGAGGTTGTGTCTGATAAGAAAGGACATGTAGTTCTCCAGTGTGAGTCTACAGGCTGGTATCCAGAACCTGAGGTGTTCTGGCTGGACGGTGAGGGAAACCTCCTCTCTGCTGGACCTACAGAGACAGTCAGAGGTCCTGATGACCTCTATGCTGTCAGCAGCAGAGTGACTGTTGAGAAGAGACACAGCAACAGCTTCACCTGTAGAGTCCAACAGAACAGCACCAACCAGACCAGAGAGACACACATACATGTTCCAGGTAGAGAAGCAGTTCTGCAGGCATTAAACATTCTGTCCGTGTTTTTAACAATTGAAGTCCAGTTCATTCTGTTCTGTGTTTCAGCTGATTCCTTAATAGTCTGGTCGTCTTCTCACTGGATTTCTAATTTGAGCATTACAATTTGTCTGTCCATCTTTGCATGGATGCTGATTGTTTGCATAGTGAAATGTAAGTCACATCACAATTTTCATATGATCTTACTGTTATTCTGTGTACTGTACTGAACCCAAGTAAGGACTAACAACCAGAACTGAATACAGTGGCACTTCACTCCTTTGATGGGACGAGGCTTTCTGTCTTCAGTCTGCCAGCCTTTCATACGGATGAAATATTGAGTATATAAGTGTTAAATCATGCAGGTAAAATTCAAACCAGAATGGTAAATATGAAATGTGGTCGAGGTGGTACAGAGGTTTAAGCAGGCACCCAACACCAGAGACCATAACTGTCACTCCTGTAAGGCATGTTAATGTCTTTTCTCTTTCATTTTATTTTAAAGCAAAATCAACTGGACCATCATTTGTTTCTTTTCTCTGAAAGAACTACATCAATAAAGCTCAGTTTAACAGACTATTCCTCTGTTGGCCCTCAGGCATGAAGAGGAAGTAAACTGTAATGCAGAACAGAACTGTTCCCCAGAAGGAAGGGAGGAACCAGGAAATGACCAAACTGATCTGATGATGTCTACATTTGGATCGCCTGTGCCTCATTGCATAGGTTTGACCCCTGACGAATTTAGAACAATGACTGTCATCAGTCCATCCTCCACCACGTGGCTGATGGTGGATATCTGCTGCATAGGCAGGACAGGACACAAGTTACTACAGATGGACACACTAACTCTCAGGCTTCATTTCAACACATAGTTGTGAGCAGCCTGAAGATGACTCATTTCTACGGAGTTGCATTAAGTTAGTTGTTCTTACAACTGTCACAGACTTCTCAGTTTCATTGTTTAGTCAAGCTTCAGTTACTTGTGCTCTGGCTCAGACTGGGCTTTTGTGAAACTCTTCAGTATGAAACAAAGTGTAATAAACTCTGAGTAATCTGTTGAACCAGTAGGAGGTGTGTGTTTTTTCTTCTCTGCTGAGTTTTGCATTTGCTGTGTCACATCCTGCTGATATGTCCTCATTTCCTGCCACATGGAAGAAAGACAACTTCATGCTGATTTCAACAAGTCTGAGCTGAATTCTACAGGTAAGAGTTTCTTCTTAAAGTGAAACTACTATGTTCAATGTTGGATGTGTCATAATCTCATATTGTTTGACTGTTAAATCACATTTGTGTCAAAGTGTGCCTGTATTTTTATACCTTTGCAAGATCTTACTCAAACCTTTGAGAGGAAACACTGAACTCCAATTTTTACAGTTGAAACTATCTTTAAAAAAATAGGTTTAGAGTTTTGTTAATTCATCTTAATACAAACCCACACTTTCTGAAGAGTTATTGGTCAGTATAATTGTTATTAATGAACTGATGGCTTACCACATTAAAGATGGGAGTGTATTAGCCATGATAGAGAGTTAGACACTGCCCGGTTGGTTAGTGAACTGCCCAGATGTTACCAATAGTAATGAACTGACAGATGAACGCCTCCAGACTATGAATTATACATGTGGATTCTGCTCTCAGATCACATGTTAAGCAACATCCTGAAACCAAAGGGGGGATTTTGAGACTCACAGATGAGTCAATCTAGATTGTATAAAACAAAGTGGAAAAAACTCAGAGCCAACTGTAGATCTACAAGCAAGTGTGTTTCATGTCACAAGGAACAAGACGACTTCACGTCGCTTTTATCAAATCCAGGTATCACAAGACTGTCTGTTTGAGGCAGGAAGTCAGACGGTGTAAAATCGTGTAAAGATAAATCTTTGATGGTGTGGTCCTGAGTTTTAAGTTTAGTTATTTCCTGTCATAATTTGGAGGTTTTATGCTGACGTGTCATGTTCTGCGTTACAACCCAGCGCGCCTAGGGAAAATGGAAGCGAAACGGGAAGCACGTGGTCTTCGTTCAAGTAAAGTTACTTATAGGACAGGGTTTCAAAAGCGGTTGCAGATAAGAGGAGTGACTCAAAACTCTGACCGAAAGGGTCACATCACAGAACTAACTATAACTACAAGAGGACTCTTCACAAAACGAGCTGACAATCTTTAAATAACCAATCTACACGACAAATGTACTGACTGTGATGGTGCAATGACTGTCATCAGTTCTTTAATCAATACCTGTTCAAGCCAAAATTAGTCAGAGGTCAAATTGCTTTAATCACCACCAGTAGCATCACTACAAGTTCAGAAGTTACACTAAATGGCATAATGTGCGTGCACACACAAAGGCTGGCCAGAAGTGAGTCATTTTAAGTTATCTAGCTGAGCTGGGCTTCTTCTCTCAGACTGGGTGATTCCCCACCAATCAGGCTCCAGAGGTGGAGAGCAGGTTGGAGGCGGTGTGGTTGCAGCTGAAGAGCCAATCAGAGGCCGGGGACAGCACGTCTAGTTAACATACACTCAAGGAATCAGTCACACAGAATAAAGGGGAAGGCGTCCTATCTGTATCTGGTTTCAGGTCTTGATTGCCTTCATAATTTCACCTGTTCCACAGTAGTCCGTCCTAACAATGATTTTTAAACGTGTTTTAGCTCTCCAGTGTTGTTGAGTCTTGCATTTGGGTCCTTTTTGGTTAAACTTGATTTTTGATTTGCATCCATTTTGTTTTAAATTTCAGAACTCCAGGACACTCCAATGACAACACACATTAGGGAAGTGTCCTTCAGCGTCCTCAGTGTTTTGATGATCCATCTCGCTATCATTCTTCTAATGCTGTCTTTTGGAGGTAATTTCCAGGCCCAACACATTAGTATGAGCAGACCTGGCAATACGATCAGTTTGAAATAAGAAATATATGATTATTGTTTCAGTGAAACCAGAGCAGAATCTGATAAGACTTCATGTGTTTAGTCCACTAGAACTGACTCTCCCCTTTGATTAATCTTTATTAGATGATTTCTTGCTATTGATTTATTCTGATGAATTATAACTGTATTGCTGTTTCTTCCTTGTTTTTGTGTTTTTCTCACAGGAAAGTCAGAGTTGATTTGTACACATCAAGCTGTGGCTCTGGTTGGTGAGGACATTCTTCTTCCATGCCACCTTGAACCTGCAGTCAGTGCCAATCATGAGATAGTGGTGTGGACCAGACCTGATCTGATACCAGAGTACATCCATTATCATCAAGACGGACGTCTACTGTTTGAGAAACAAAACCCATCTTATTCTTTACGCACAAGACTGTTTATGGATGAACTGCCGAGAGGAAACGTCTCCATGAAAATATTTAAAGTGAAAATCTCTGATGCTGGAAGATACTTTTGCAAACTTCCGTCAATGAAAGAGGAGTCCTCCATCCAACTCATTGTTGGTGAGTCAGACTCTGATTGAGTTGACATTTTGGCTTGATCTGAACCCAGTTTGAATTTCCTCTTCTCCTCTCCTCAGGTTCTGTCTCCTCACCCTTCATAGAGGTTGTGTCTAATAACAGTGAACATGTAGTTCTACAGTGTAACTCTACCGGCTGGTATCCAGAACCTGAGGTGTTCTGGCTAGACGGTGAGGGAAACCTCCTCTCTGCTGGACCTACAGAGACAGTCAGAGGTCCTGATGACCTCTATACTGTCAGCAGCAGAGTGACTGTGGAGAAGAGACACAGCAACAGCTTCACCTGTAGAGTCCAACAGAACAGCACCAACCAGACCAGAGAGACACTCATACATTTTCCAGGTACTAACTTTACTGTAATAAATGAGCAAAATAAACCCACAAAATGTAAAGAACGGAAAAGATATCTCTTTTAAAACTTACCAGAACAGTTTTAGTTCATCTTTCCACTAAATAATCCTCATTTCACAGAGTAAGATGTGAAAATGTTCCAGCTCTACCGTAGTTTTCACCCACTGCTGGTTTCCGACTCTGTTTCTCCTCCGAGTCATAAGTCCTGGTCCGAGTCCCTGTAAATCGCCTCCATACTGTATCCCCTGTCTTCAAACTGACCTCTGTC
Organism: Diplodus sargus; assembly: GCA_903131615.1. Lineage (NCBI taxonomy): Eukaryota > Metazoa > Chordata > Actinopteri > Spariformes > Sparidae > Diplodus > Diplodus sargus. Next base: position 76,673 of record CAEMYA010000346.1, read on the forward strand.
GGTTTTGGAGGCCAAGTTAATCTGGTAACCACAAAGCTGCATCCAAGTATAGCTAGTATAGAGCTTCAGTTGTCAGAAGCTCTGCTGAAACTCTGCCCCTTATATTTTTGGAACTACCTTTGATTTCTGGTCATATTTTACCAATCATACCTCAAACGGTTGTGGTGGTCTATTAAATGTCCTGCTGTTCTGTGTTGTATCATTTCAGCTGATTTCTTCAAGGATCAGTCCTCTTCTCATAAGATTTGGATTCTTTCTGTGAGTGGTGCTTTGATCATCATCATTATCACCATCTGGATAAAGAAATGTAAGTCACGCATTCATTTTCCTTTCGTCGGCTGGACCACTCAAAAACTGCTGGACTCCACCAAACTTGGACAGAGGGGTCACAGCCCAGAAGAGACACCATTAACTGTGCCACAAATCTGGATAAAGGGACAGATCCAGGATTTTGTTTTCTCACTTTATTCAACATTGATAGATGGGGCATTTTTTCAGCATCTTTATTTATTAGTTCCTCAGGGAACAATGCATGGATCATGATGTGTAAAATTTGGTGTATGGAGCTCCTCAGGGTTCTGTTCTTGGCCCTTTGCTCTGCACTTTATATATTTCACATCTTGGTCAAATTATTTGCAGTTAACATGGTTCGCACACATTTTTCAAAGTCAAATTCAAGCACTTATCAAGCACTTTTAAGGGTCATTTTTAAGATTTTCCAGCACCTTATTGCTGGGGTAAAATACGTATCTACAAGAATATATATACTCGTGATTTTTTTCTTCACTTTTTATCACAATTATGTACATTGTATTATGCTATAAACATCTAAAATTATGTTTCATAATAGCAAAAACTTTAGAAATTAATTATCCAGTCTGATTCCAATTTTGTGAAAGACAGAGTTATAATGTCAAGCACTTTCAAGCACTTAAACTAAAATCCAAGCACTTTTCAGACCTTGAAAACGCATCATTGAAATTAAAGCACTTTTAAGGATTTCAAGCACCCCTACGAACCCTGAGTTAAGGGAAACATTTTCCAATTCACTGATGATACTCAGCTGTATATACAGGCGACCATTCTCAAATTACAAGTTCAGAGGCTGTATTGTCTGCGCTGAATAAATGGATGTTCCCGAATTATCTGATCGTTTCAACCCTTCCACGATTTTTTTTTTTTGGTGGGTCTGTCTCAATGTCAATTAATTTACTTAACTATTTCAAGTTCTTGTTCGTCCTGCTGACGAGAAACCTACAATCAGTTAACGTCTGATAAATATTGCATTTCTCTAACTTTTTTATTTGTTTCCCTCAAGCTCCTCGCTACGTAAGTTGCTTTCCCTGCTCTTTTCGCTCTCCCCCTCTCTAGCTCTCCTTTTTTCATTCAGGCTCCTCTCTGGTGGACCATCAGAAACCCAGGAACCTCTCTCAATTCTGGCTGTCAAACACCTCACCTATATGCCAGAACTGGATCGTCGTACCTAACGGGCCAGCCCCCCCTCATGGATAATGTCTAACTTTACAATCTTCTTGTATCGCTGCAAAATATTTACATCCTGATAACTTTGTGCTGATTATCTTGTGTGTCCTGTCTTTTTCTAGGTCACCATGGCCAACTGGACCTCGTGTGGCTTGGACACCTTTTGGCGGGACCTGTTTCATATAATTCGCCTGCACATATATGTTTGTCAATGATATCTATGAACTGTGATTTTGTTGTTCTGTTCTGTACACGTGACATCTATTGCATGTCTGTCCGTCCTGGAAGAGGGATCCCTCCTCTGCGGCTCTTCCTGAGGTTTCTTCTGGGTTTTTTTTTTCCCCCTTTAAAAGGTTTTTTTTTCCTCGATATGGCAAGTTTTTCCTCACTCGGATGGAGGGTCTAAGGACAGGGGATGTCGTTCACTGTACAGAATGTAAAGCTGGTTGAGGCAGTGATATTATTATATTGGGCTATATTCATGAAGTCAAGTCAAATCAGTCTTTAGCTGCATTTACATGGACAATATTTCTTCAAAATGATTAAAATCATTCTGATAAGAGTTAACTGTTTAATTGCATGCTAGATGCAGAGTGCATCCAGCCACTGTGAAGTGTCTAATCTGATGGAAATATAACAGAAGAGGAATTTCTATTTGAGAATATTCTGTTTCGATATTTCCTGTTCCTGTTTATTGAGCTAATGTTAGCAAATGTTATGATGTAAGTGTCATGTGTCAATATTGAACTCACCAGTAATGCTGCTGTCGTCTGGAGTAGGAACAGACGAGTTGTCCTCAAACCTCACAGCTACACTGCAGCATGTTCACTGTCCCATCAGATCATCCTCGAGTCTGTCGGGGTCAGAAACACTTCTGCTGTTTTGACTGAAAGTGTCACTGTTGCCTTCAGCTCACCTGTAGCTTCTTCTGCTGTAAACGATCCAAACAGGAGCTGGACCTTCTCTTTGGCCTTTAAAGCTGCATTCTGTAGTTTTGGAGAAGATTAAAATGTTTACAATATTAATGAGGTAATAATACAAGCTTTTTTTTGCATGAGTGAAAGACTAAACTGTTTTCAGAGGAAAATAAGGTCCCAGAACACTGTTTGAAGGTGGCAGGGTCCGCCACATATAAACAAAGTAAAACAGTATAAATTGTGTTGTCCTTTAACGTCAGTTTACTCATTATTTGTTATTATTAAGTTTGAGTAGGTATTAAAAAGTCAGTCAATTAAGATCTTTCTATTCTGATCAACAGTTCTTCCCCAAAACTACAGAATGCTCCTTGAATGAATTGAGACTGAATGTGTTTTAACTAAATGAATCTGTCATGTACGATTAATACCAGTCGTTTCCTTATTCTCTCCTTCTCTGCCTCCCTTCCTTCTGTCCTCCATCTCATTCACACACTGTAGATGCAGTGAACGTTCATGTGAAGTCCAACTCTGCCCCCTGCTGCACAGTAGCTGTCATGTCAGGAAGGACAAACTGATCAATTAATCTGAAGAACAACAACAGAAGAGAAGCTGACTGATTCTAGTTTCTACATTAAATCACAGTTAGAGGGAGGAGAAAATCTCCACACATGACACAATAATATGATCTGTGATTTTATTATCAGCTCATCTTTTTTCATCTAAATTTTAAACTATACTGAACAACTGAACGGTGAATAACTAACAGGTTTGTACCAGGTTTGTAAATGTTAAAATAACTATATTAATAGTAATAATAGTTATTAACATGCTCCTCAGAGGATTTTGCATGTTCAACCAGACATACCACAAATGACATAAATCGTGATTTTGGATACAGTGTCGGACAATTCAGATACAAGCAACACAAAGTGCTTCAAAAGGGCAAAGAATGACATTAAAAACAATAAAGAAGACACCAATAAACAAAACATTAAAGCAAGTTAAAGAATGAGATAAAATAGAAGAAGCTTAAAAGAGACTAAAAGTCTTAAGTTTTGACTCTTGGGACTGAAATCGGACCTGACGACCTCAGAGGTTCTGGATGGTTCTGAATGAAGCAGCAGATAATGAAGTGTTTTATAAAACCAGCAGCAGGATGTTAAATGTTTTCTTTGACTGAGGAAATGAATAATCCGACTGAATCAGAGAAAATATTATCTACCAGTATTTATTCACTGAAGTGCCTGTGAAAACAAGTCATTTTCATCTAGTTACAGTTGTGCTGCTGTTATCATCTACATAAATCTCATTTGGCGATTCTAATAAATAAACAGATATAGATAAATACATACATCAACAAAAAAAATACCTTTGATCCTTGAAAATCCAGCGCGTTCTGATTTATATTGTAACTGAGTTTCGTATGAGCGGCGGAAGTGACGTCACGTCACGTCCCCCCCCCCCTCTCTGCGGGTCTGTCAGACTTTGTCCCTGTGGCTGTGGAGACTGTGAGGAAATAAAAACAGGTATGCGCACGTTTTTATTCATGAATCGATGTGTTTCAGGTGTTTGTATTTCTCTTTACATCACACACAGGCTCGTTTAGATGTATATACTTTCAAAATAAGAGACTAAATCACACAGAAACCTGCAGGTTATTTATAGGTTGTTTTTTATATATCAGTGAACGTCGAGTTGAACTGTCTGTTCATACAAACCACATACAGTCAGAAATATCGTTTGTATGGAGTTATTTAGTCTGTTTCAGTGGACAAAAACACGTTTTATTCACATGATCAGCTCCGTGTTTCGAAAGTGAAAGTAAAGTCAGACTGAGTGTAAAGACGCAGTGAAGGACTCTGAGTGAGCTCTGTCTCTTATCTAACTGTACAAGTGTTGGACAGTAAAGTCAAAATCACGTTTGGATTCATACACCAGCCTCGTTCCAGTTGAATTCACTGCTGACATGAGGGTGGCGTGTGTGTGTTTGTGTGTGTGCGATTGAACGACCAGCAGAGGGCGCTGCAGGTCAGCTGTCACACCCTGAGGAGGGAAGTGGATATTACAGTTTTTATCAATTGCTAAAACACAATTTCTGAAACCTTGCTCCATTTTCTGAAGACATTAAACACAAAATCTCAGCTTCAAGCACTATTTACAAAACCTCTGACTCCTCGTGCAAAATGAAACTTTTGCCTCAAAACAGATTTACCTGTGCTCAAAACCAAACACTGCTCTCAAATCATAAACAAAGCGATCAGAATGATATATACTGTCAAGCAGTCAGTAAACAATACACCGAAAAATAGAAAACACGTCGTTCAAAACATATAGTTCTCAGGGACAAGTACATTTTTAATCTCAAAACAAATTTCATATTTTTCCGCCATTGTCTTTTGATGAATGAAAACATGTTCTATCACAGCTCAAAATTGATCAGAAATTATACTCTGCTTTGCTCTTCGCATTTTTTTTGTTCCTCCTCCTCCTTGCACCTCCTATTTTTACAGCGCTGTACTCTGCATCTCACAAACGTGTCCTTTGTTCCTGTGATACTGTAATTCATGTTCTTTGTTGATATGAACCTGTAACCAGTCAAAATCTATTGAGCAGTCAGTGCTGTAAACAAATGGAAAACACAATGATCAGGGCCAGACAATTTGTTTGTTATACAGTATACAGCCTACAGTATACAATACTTTGGGCTGAGTCTGGCCAGAGCACTTAGTCGACATCACAAGCAATATTTTCCCTCCTGAGGCAACCAGGGGAAGAAGCCTCTTGTGTGCCGTATCAGCCCTGACATGGTTCCTCACCTGTACAGGCTAAATCCATGGCTGCAGAAGATTTACCTGTTTGCTCTCTGAACTGGCTTATATTCGTTGTCATCATTTGAAACAAGTGAAATCAATTTTGAGTGGTTGTGTTCAATCAATGACATGAGTTCTCTTTTTGTATTTGATTGTTGCCACTTGTGTTTACCAGTATGGCTGACATGTACATTAGAGTGCAGAATGTGTTTTGAGAATGAGAATGTGTTTAGAGTTCTGCTGAAAAGTCTAAGTGAGATCTGCAAACTGCAGATCTTTACCATGTGAAAGGGTTTAAGGTATTGACAACTGATTGTACAATTAGCTAAATGAGTTCAAGTGACTGTGAACTTTGTTCAGCCACTGGGTTTTAGTGTTTTAGCAACTGAGAAAAACTGTAATAACATATTTGATGATTGTGATGTGAAAACAGCAGCTGAACATTTAGTTTGTATATCAGAGGCTTTTTAAAAATGTCATTAGCAGACAAATTAAAAAGGTTTGATAATATTAGACTCCTGTGTTGTTTATAATAAACAATGCACTTTAAATATAGAGCACTTTTATGAATATAGTTTACAAAGTGTTTTGACAAACAAGCAAAAGCTGGAAACTCAGTAATATGATATTACAGAATAAACAGTCAGCAGTGAAGAGTAACACAAGGAGGAGTCGTCTGAGGTGAAGTTAGAACAAGAAGGCAGAACAGAAAATGTGAAAACACGAAAACTCATTATGATTAACTACAAGGAACAGGAATAACAGAGATACAACAGGAATTATCAGAGAAAAAAGGGGAAAAGAGAACCCACAAAAATAGAAATAAATAGAAAATAAAATGAGTGAAGACAATAAGAAGATTTTCTTACTGTTTGGAGACCAACACAATCTGTTGTACTGATTTGATGAATATGAACAAAAACAGAAATAATCCTGAGGACGAGTATCATGTTTCATAGTTGAGTACACTAATATGATATTAGAGTGATATTTAAAAGTCAAATTCATTCATTCGTTAAATGTTTGGAGGTCGATGGGTGCAGCTCCACTGACGGCCTTGAAGGCCATGATCGTCTTGAATGTGGGATGCAACAGGAGCCATTGGAGGTCATAGAGGAGGGAGGTCGCATGGGGGAATTTGGGTAGATTGAAAACGAGGCACAGTACAGCGTGTTTTTCATGGGGAAAGACTGGATGATTTAGATGTTGTAGACGGGCAGTGATGTTGGGGGTGCAGGACAGTGTGTCGTCCAGGATTACACCCAGGTTCCTCACCGTCGGTGAAGGCGATACTGTGGCATCCTTGAGAGTGACTGACGGGCCCATGTGAGGGCAGTTTGTCCCCGGGATGAAGAGGAGTTCAGTTTTGAGCCTGAGGTGATGAGCAGCTGTCCAAGCGGAGATGTCTGCAGACATTCAGAGATGTGGGTTGTAAAGTGGGTGTTGGAGGAGGATGAGGGGTAAGAGAGGAACAGTTGGTGTCGTCTGCATAACAGTGGTAGAAGAAGCCATGTGATGTGGCCGCAGAGCCAAGTGATGTGGTGTTTAGTGAAAACAACAACAGTTCTAATACTGAGCCTTGAGGGACACCAGTTTCCAGATAGCAGGGTTTGAACAGGGAGCCGTTCCATGTGACCTCATAGGTGCGATTTGTCAAGTATGATGTGAACCAGTTTAGAGCTGAGTCAGTAAAAAAAAAAAGTAGGAAATCATGATTCACGTGAATTAAAACTGTTTCTGTGTCGTCATTCAGCTAAACTTTTGTTTTATTTCAACTTTCAGAACTCAAGGATGATTCATGTGAGACTCAGTCGGTCCCTGAACTTTCAGTGTGGTGCCCTCAGTGTCCTGGTGCTCTTCACCCTGATATGTTCATGTAGAGGTAAATTAAACATTTCTGATGTTGCTGTCTTAAACAAGTGTATTCTGCATTCACAGCAGAAATTAAAATAAAAAGCCTGTTCTCTTTCCAGGTCAGCCTCATGTGATCGGTCCAGCTCAGACAATAGTGGCAACAGTCGGTGAGGACGTCGTTCTGCCGAGCCTCCTGGACCCTGTCATGGATGCTTTTGGTATGACAGTGGAGTGGACAAGACCCGCTCTGAACCCCAGTTTTGTCTATGTGTGGCGTGATGGAGTGGAACTGGAGAGTAAAAAACATCCACTGTATGAGGGAAGAACATCAGTGTTCACTGAGGAACTGAAGGTCGGAAACATTTCACTGAAACTCTCCAGAGTGAGAATATCTGACGAGGGACGATACAGATGTTTCATTCCAGCGCTGGACAAAGACCATGTTGTTCAGCTTGTTGTAGGTAAGAGGAGATATCTCCCTCCATTGCTGCCATCATTATATCTATGAACATTAGAGGTCACCCCAGAACAATAAAGGTGACTATCGGTTATTCTTGTCTGGTCTTCAGGTGCTGCCTCCTCACCTGTTGTCCAGAAGACCAGAGACAGCAGTGGAGTAGTTCTACAGTGTGAGTCTACCGGCTGGTATCCAGAACCTGAGGTGTTCTGGCTGGACGGTGAGGGAAACCTCCTCTCTGCTGGACCTACAGAGACAGTCAGAGGTCCTGATTACCTCTATACTGTCAGCAGCAGAGTGACTGTGGAGAAGAGACACAGCAACAGCTTCACCTGTAGAGTCCAACAGAACAGCACCAACCAGACCAGAGAGGCAAAGATACATGTTCCAGGTAGAGAATCAAATGTTCATGAACTGTCTCTGCTTCAGATAACTGTGATTTTACCTCACACATTTCTGTTCTGTGTCATTTCAGATGATTTCTTTGCGGGTCCGTCTGGTTCTAGTTCATCTCTTCCTGTCATCATTGGTTTGATTCTCGGCATCGTGTTTCTTCTCGTAGCTGCTGCTGTTGTTGTGTGGAAATGCAGACAAAACAAAATCAGTAAGTCTGCAACTATTTAAAATCCCATAAAGTCAATTAATTTGAGCTCTTTTTGTTTTTTTTACTAACATCACCTGAACAATGTCATAAATGGATCTGGGGCAAATTTGTCAGAATGTGTTTGTCGGTATGATATTATGTTCTTTACGCTCTAATAGCTGTGAACTGTACGTGGCTAGAAACACAAAACTTTGGAAATGATGAGCAAGCGCTCAACAAGAAACATGAGCCCAGTCAGCAACATGGTGGCCTGTACAGGAACACAATTTCGGAAAAACGACACCCTCTCACACCTCGAGTGCTGTTGACTTGAAATTGGACATTAAAGTCCAGCTCACTATGCTCTACCAAAAAACTTATGGGGAATTGTTTAACTGCAGTACCACAAGTGGTCACTGGGAAAGATTGGAAGCAAGGTTTAGCAGCATTGCTGTATCCAGGTCTAAATGATACATTCATTGCTGCCATGAACCAAAAAACTTGATGAAGAAATGGTCATAACTCATTTTTATCACAAGAGGGCACCAAACATATCAAACACATGTGACTGAGGCCAGTCGACAGAATGATCTGTGAACACATTAACCAAAAAAAGAAACATGTCATGCGAACTCTGCTGATTGTTTGTGATCACAGGGAACAAGAAGCAGCGCGAGGATGAAGAAGGAGGAAACAGTCCAGAACTGAAGCTCCTGATGGGAGGAGAGACAGACGGAAAACCACCAACAGAAGCGACAGAAACAGTGAACGATGTGGACGAGTTCAGAGGAGAACCAGGTCAAACTGAAACACACGAGGAAACACTACAACAAGAAGCAAACAATGCTCAATGTGCTGATAGTGAAGGAACAGAGCTTCAGTTTCCAGAAGAGGCAGGAGGACAAACAACAAGAGAGACAGAAACAGGTTTGGACCAGAGTCAAGAAGAGACAGAGACTGAAGCAGTTGGTGAGACAGATTCTCTACATCCAGTCAGCACTGATCTGAACAACAGAGACACTGAAACTGTGACGATGGTGGAAGGAAGACAGAAAGACAATAATCAGCAGACAGAAGAAGAAGAAGAAGAAGAAGAAGAAGAAGAAGAAGAAGGAGAAGAAGAAGCAGCAACATTAAAGTGTGCAGCTGATGAAACAGGAGCTCAGAGTTTGACTGAGGAAGACAAACATGGAGAGCAGCAGACAGCAGAAAGAGAGACACTGAGGGACAGAGAGAAGGAAAACCTGGAGAAGAAATTAAAGACAAAAGAAAGAGAACTGGAAAAACTTGAGGTAAAAGTTTCTAGATATGAGGAGCAGATGAAGGATAAAGAGAAGCAGATAAATGAAGTCAAACAGCAGCTGGAAGAGGTGAAGAGACAGACAGAGGAGACTGAGAGGAAGATGAGGTCAGTGAAGAAGGATGAAAAATATATTGAGCTTCTCTCAGTTCTGAACAGGAAGGAGGAAGAACTTCAGGGACAGCTGGAGAAGTTAGAGACAAAACTGGAGGGAATAAAGAAGAGTGAGATTATTGTAAGACAAAAGAAATTAAAAGCAACAAATGAAAAGGATTTAATTATAATGAAATTAAAGGAGCTGGAGATGCAGAATGAAGATGGACATAAAGTGCAGTAGATGTTTAGTTGTGGACATTTGTCAGTCTGTCAGTGTGATCCTGGTCTGACTCTGACTGAACTCTGGACTGCATGTGTTGTGTTTGAGTTGTGTTGCTGTTAAACAGTCCTGTCTGTTGTGTCAGTGCTGCTGCTGTCATGGTACCGTTTGGTTTTTAGTTTGCTGAAAAAGTCAGAACTCTGATCCTCGTCTGTAGTTTAATATCCATCTTGGTAAAGACAGAAACATCACAGCTGAATTCTACTTTTTATTTTTTTACTTTTTGATATTCAGCCGTTTTATGCTGTTTCTATAATGTCATGTGTCGTCAACTGTACTTTCAAACTATCTCCAGTTATTTCACATTATATTACATCATTACACATTAGTATGTGTGTATGTGAATAAATATGATTTATAACTCTACTACAACTCTCTACTCTCTCTGAGCTGCTGTACATTACATGATCTTTAATGATCCACATTCACATTTGATTCTCATTTTCATGTGACATGTTGCTCCATATTTCATATCTAATGGTCCTATTAACGTTTTAATGCATGTTATTAAAATGCTAATAATTAGAAAAAGCTGAACATTGTGTCTGATGATACACATGCAATGATAGGTGTTGTCTACTTTATATTGAAGCACATTTAATATCAGATTGATCAGAGAATTGAAGAGGGAGACGTGTTGTGTTCAGAAATTAAACTTCTCTCCAAAAATGAATCAAGAATTGTTGATTAATCAGTGATTGGGAAGGAGTTGAAGCATTCTAACATCTTTAAATCAGGTGAAACTGCATTAAACACAAGTCACCATCAGAGCAGAGTGTTTGTAGACGTGGTCAAACATCTGGAAGAGATGTTTACACTTTACATCCCTCCTCAGAAAGTCAGACAGGATTTTTTATATTATATAATTCATCAAATTCTGCTGGTTCAAATAAAATCCTGCAGTGAGTCCTGCGTGTCCTTAAAAATATAATGATAATGCTTTAAATCTCACTGAGTTAGTCTGCCTGTTCAGGACAAACATACTTTTAGCAATCAGGAGACAAACCGTACAAGAAGACTTTTTGACTTTCAAGTAACTTTATTTAAAAAACATTCTAAGAAACCCTTAAATACTTATTTCAAAATGATGCATAACTAATCACACAAAAACCTACAGAACAACCATCATTCTAAAAATGTAAAACCAAAGAGCCATCCTCCCCTAGTGAGCACAAGACCTGCCTAACAGCCCACACAGCTTTAAAACCATCCAGGTTGTTGGTTAGTCTAAAATATGTGTGTTCTACCCTCAGACGGGCCGCCACTAAACCCCTCAGACAGCGTACTGGGTCTGTCCAGCCTTTTTCAAGCAATTTGTTTTTTCGGCTTTTCCAGATCGCTAGTTTGAAAAATTGATTAAAACCAAAGTTTGCCTTTTCTTGGGTGAGTATTTTGGTCCAAAGACAAAGAGGGGAACAGAGAAAACCTCCCAAGCCATCCACCCACTCCTGCAGCATTTTAAAAACACCTACCAATCGGGGACAGGACACCACCAGGTGGTCTAAGGTCTCTGTGAGTGAACAGAAAGGACAACCCTTCCCAGCGCGTGGGTCAAAGTGAGCTCTGTGTCTGTTCGTAGCTATCGCTCCATGTATAATCCTCCAATGGAGGTCAGCCATCCGTTTCTCGACCGGAGGCTTGTACAGGACCCGCCAGCTGCCTTTAGGAGAAAAGTTTGAGCCTAACACCTCGGTCCACTTTGGCTCTCTGACTCCTGCAAGAAGAGAAAAGTTCAGTGCCTTCACACAGATGGAGTACAGCTGTACTGGGAGTTGAATGTTCCCAGTACAGGAGCTTTTAAGGTTAAAACAAGACCTCTCTCCTCTCTCCATTCCCCCACCTCAGGACTCACACTGAAGAGGAGGAAAACATACTCATGTCCTGTACTGGTCAGCCAAACTTCGGCTCTGCGCAAATTTCCGAAGTGGTGCCGACAGAGATTGCCACATTCCATTCACTAGGTTCTGCAGCACTCTGGTTGACCGTATGCCCGTCACTTCAGCCAGACTCTCAATTGATGTCTTTGTAAGATGGCCCAGCTTTACTACTCCCGCCTCAATGAAAGCTGTTTTTAGGGTGGCTAAAGAGAAGATGGTATCAGACAGGAATCCATTATCAAACAAAGGTTCCTCAAACAGCCACATCCCAGGCCTGGGGTCAGGTGGTCGAGTAAAGCTCAGAGTCCTCCAGGCATCGATGACAGAGCTGTAAAAAGGTGTATGGCCAGTATGGCTGCACAAAGGGGTCTTCATCAGAAAAAGTTGTTTATCGTAGCCGAGCGGCCCGACCCTCCAGAGCAGCAACCGGGCCACAGCAGACCAACAGAGAGAAGAGCTATAAAGCAGCTGCTGTGCTGCCTGCAGTCTGAACGCAGCAGTCCTGGAGGCAATGTCTATGAGGCCCTGCCCCCCCTCTGCCACAGGAAGGTACAGGACCGACGCTCGCAACCAGTGATGACCAGACCAGAAGAAGTCTATGAGGAGCCTCTGCAGTTGTTTCAAAAGGCCTTGTGGGGGGGTTAGTACCTGAAGTCTGTGCCACAGGGACGAGGCAACCAGGTTATTAATAATCAGAGCTCTTCCCCTGTAGGACAGCTGGGGTAGCAACCATTTCCATTTAGACAACTTGGCTTGTACTTTGCCCAGCACTCCCTCCCAGTTCTGCGCCTCCATTTCCTCACTTCCAAGATACACTCCTAGGATCTTTAAACCTCTTTTTCCCCACCTAAGGTTTCCAGGAAGACTGGGTGTGTTCCCTGCACTCCACTGACCAACCAAAACGGCCTCACTCTTCTCCCAGTTAACCCTGGCTGAAGCAGCTCTCTCATATAACACAAGACTGTCTTTTAGCTCCTGGATGTCTTCCTGACCCTGGACAAAGACACTTACATCATCGCATATGCTGATATAACCATGTGGGGGCTGTGAACCAGTTCAGGCAGAACCAGCCCTCTCAGTCGGCTCCTAAGCCTACACAAAAGTGGCTCTATGGCTACACTGTATAATTGTCCTGAGATGGGGCCGCCCTGCCTGATCCCTCTTTCTACTAATACAGGTCTGCTCAACCCTCCCCCAACCTTTACAACACAACATGCACCACTGTACAACAACTTCCCCCACGACAAAAAGTGCTCCCCAACACCAAAAGCCTGCAGTGTGGCAAAAAGAAAAGAGTGATCGAATGTTGTAAAGTTTGCAAACTTCAAAAATGTCTCTCATTAAAAACAAGTTGTCTTGTATTGACCTATCAGGGACACAATACGACTGATCAATACCAATAAAAAATACAATGTAAACCTTCAGTCTGTTAGCTAAAACCTTCAACAAGATTTTATAGTCTGTACATAAGAGAGCGACAGGGTCAGATCCCCCTTCTCAGGTAACAGGGAGATCACAGCACGCCACGTGTCACTGCAGAGGTCAGCTCCTCTAAAGAGATGACAGCAGCACTCCGGTCTGCTCCCCGAGCTCTGTACCACCATACCGCTGTAGAGACACTGTCTCCTCCATAAACTCAGTTCATGTGAATAATATCACTATTCATACTAAACTCAACAAGCTAGTATGCGGGGAAAGTCAGCTGTGATTGTGCTGTGGTTCATAGTAAAGTACAACAGATGGCTGTGATCAAGTAACAGACACATATTTTCATAACTTAGCAGGAAGTCCGACTTCCTCTCTGACATTCTCCAAGCTCTCTGCTTTATTGTCCGGTCTCTGTATGCATGTACAGCGGTCTGGTGGTACGGAGCTCGGGGAGCAGACCGGAGTGCTGCTGTCGGCGCTGCAGCCCCGGCTCGGAACAACACAACAAGCAAGGAAAGCCTGCTGTTGTACTGTTGTGCTAACTGGTGCTAATGCTTCGTGCTCCGCGCCCCGAAGCTCGTTAGCTCCATGCTAGCTACCACCCTCCACAGGCATAAAGGGACCGGAGCTCGGGAGCTCCGCGACAGACACAGATATACAGAGACTTGGACACATCAGGAGAGAGCTTGAAGAAAAGTCCGTGAGGTAGTTGGACTCTGTGTTGCCCAGAGGCGGCCGGCACACTGGTCCCACATGCTACAGTGGCTCGACAGTCCAGCTCCGCCTTCCCGCAGGATGCTGCCATTACCTTCTCTAATGAGATGCAAACCACGCTCTACTTGCCCCTCCCCTCAGGCTCCGCCCCCTCGACGCCAAAACAGTGAAAGAAAGTTGAAACTGAAAATCAGTGACATTGAAAAAAAACTGACATTGTAAAAAAAATCTGTCATTGAAAAAAAAGTGACATGAAGAAAAAATCTGAAGATTGCCATTGAAAAATACAAAAAAAATCCCAATAAAGTAAAACAATAAGATTTTCAGAGTTTAATTATTTTAATTAGTTTTTTTTTTCAGTGCCAAAACTTGTTTCAATGCCAATATAACTTTTTTCAATACAAATGTTTCAATGCCAATGTTTTCTATTTCAGTACTGGTTTTGTTTTCAAAGCCAATTTTTTTTTTGAATGCCAAATTTTAATGTCACTGTTCTGGCCCCATATCAGGGTGTCTCGTTCTCCTAAACTCAGCTGAGGAAGACCTTGAAGAAGTTCATCAGTAGCATCCACATCACACTCTTCTGCCTTGAACAGGTCTGAGTAGAAGGACACTGCATGCCTACTCATCTCAGCAGGGTCAGAGGTCAAATTCCCATCAGGCAGATGAAGACACACCATCTGCTTCCTTTGGCCCACAGACCTCTCCAGATTGAAGAAGAAGGAGGTTGGTGCATCGATGTCTCTTATAGTGGTGAACCGTGCTCTGACCAGAGCTCCTTTAGCTTTCTCTTGAAGAAACAAGTACAGCTGCTGCCTTTTGAGGAGTAACTGTTCAGTGTTTTCAGCAGACATACTCTGGAGCTCTCTGATTTCTGACTCTAACTGCTTCACAGCCCTTCTAATATTTGCAGTGGAGTAGGACGTGTACTGCTGGCAGAACACCCTGATTTGACCCTTTCCAACCTCCCACCACTGACTCAAGGAGGGAAAAGACTCTTTCTTGGATCTCCAATTAGCCCAAAACAATTGAAAAATTTCACAGAAATTAAAATCATGTAAAAGTTTAACGTTAAAATGCCAGAAGGACCTAGGTTTCCCAGTAGGAGATAAAACCAAATCTACTAAAATCAAATGATGGTCTGTAAAACCAACAGGGAGGATTTGACAATTAGCTGTGCGAGTTGTAAAAGAAGCAGACACATAAAGTCTGTCTAACCTAATAATAATAATAATAAATTTTATTTGTAATGCACTTTACATTTGTACACAAATCTCAAAGTGCTAACAAGAAAGCAACAAACATTAAAAGAAAAAAACGGTACATGTGACAAAGCAAACATAAGCCAAAAAAATAAAAATAAAAAAAATGGTTATGAGTTGTAAGTTTTTGAGAAGAGGAACGTTTTGAGTCCTTTTTTAAACATAGCAGTGGTCTGGGGTGCCCGTAGGTGTTCTGGGAGGGTATTCCAAAGCTGGGGTGCGGCGGCGGAGAAAGCTCGGTCACCCATGGTGCTGAGTTTGGTTCTGGGGCGGTGGAGGTAATTGGAGTTTGTGGAGCGGAGGGATCGTGTGGGGGTTTGAGGGGTGAGTAGTTCCTTGAGGTAAGTGGGGGCATTTCCATGAATGCATTGGTGGGTGAGGAGAGAGATTTTGTACTGGATTCTGGTGGAGATGGGGAGCCAGTGGAGTGAGTGGAGGATGGGGGTGATGTGTTCATATTTCCGCACTCTCATCAGGATCCTAGCAGCGGTGTTTTGGACTATTTGTAGTCGTTGGAGGTGTTTGCCAGGGATCCCGATGAGAAGTGCGTTACAGTAATCGATTCTGGAGGAGACAAAAGCGTGGACCAGTTTTTTTCGGAGTCTGATAGGGAGAGATTTGGGCGGAGTTTGGCGATGTTCCTAAGATGATGGAAGGAGATCTTGCAGAGCTGTTTGACATGTGTTTCAAAGGTGAGGTGGGGGTCGAATCGTACACCGAGATTGGTGACGGATGGGGAAAAGCGGATGTCATGTCCAGAGAAGGTGATGCTGGTTATGGAGGCTGCCTGAAACTGGTTTGGGGTGCCCACGAGAATTACTTCGGTTTTGGAGTTATTA
This sequence comes from Diplodus sargus, assembly GCA_903131615.1. Lineage (NCBI taxonomy): Eukaryota > Metazoa > Chordata > Actinopteri > Spariformes > Sparidae > Diplodus > Diplodus sargus. Next base: position 92,572 of record CAEMYA010000346.1, read on the forward strand.
AAATGAAGGAAGTTGAGATTTAGCCACGCCTTTATCTCCTCCAGACAAGTAGTGAGTGGGGGCAGA